>PVHP010015846.1:0-36769 GCA_004024765.1 Zapus hudsonius | reverse complement strand
CTCAGCTATCGGCCTATGGTCGGTTGGTAGGGTTAGATGAGCCCCAGCACTCTCGCTGCATCCTGAAAGATACAAACACAATCTCCATCGGAGAGTGAGATCAGTGTAGGTTAACAAATACACACAATTTTAGATTACCAGGATTCGATTTTTAGTAGCCTCCCTATCAATTGGTCCCATAATGCTTCTTGTCTTGGGAACCTAAGAGTATGGGATCTGGTGCCTTTCACCCTGAATCCCAAGTTCCAGACAAGGGGACCCCCTCACTAAGTGGAAAATTGGCCGAATTGAAAGCTGTTGATTGTCCTCCCCAGGCCCAGGCTCCTCCATTACACAAGTGCTCCTCTCTTGGTTCGCTGCTCACTCCTACTGGGAGGTGTGGTCAGCCAACTCATAACCACGGATTGTGTTTCCTGTCAGTGGTCTCTGTTTACTCCAGCTGTCGTAGATCATTTTCCCCTGGCCGCCTATGCCGTGCCTTCCAGCACTACACTAACTGCCTTCTGTGGGCTGGGTACCATTCTGGATGTTGAAGGGTTTCTCGATGCTGATCGATGCAGTCTGTGGTTTCTTCAGTAACAGGGTTTTGCCCTTACTGAGAAATTTCTGTCAACTAGGTAGCCTTTTTGGTGCTGGAGGCATATCAGTGAGCAAAATACTCAAGGTTCTCACTCCTGGAACCAACAGCATAGAAGCCAGATCAAAGGCAAGGAAAAAATGTCTAGGTAGTCTATATATGGAGAAGTTCTACAAAGTGCTCTCCAGTCCAAGGTGTGTTTTGCTGGAGAATAAGGGGATAGAAATAGGTGGTCAGAAAAACTATTTCTAAGGAGGTGACATTGGATCCGAGGCCAGAATCAACTACAAGGAGAATGTTCTAGGGAAACTGAAGAAACAATAAACATCAGGTCTTTAAAGTCGATAAAGCTTGGTGTGTGAGAGAAAGATCAGCATAAGCAGAGAGATGAGAACACAGGAAAGTGATGGAAGATGAAGGAGGAGAGGCAAGGAACCCAATCATGAAGGACTTTGGGGCAATTAGAAGGATTTGAACTTGATCATGAGGGTGCTAGAAAGTTATTGGAGGACTTGAAGGGAGTTATGTACCATTGTTTCTTTTCTGTTTATTTCTGCCTAGTGAAGGTTCCCTTATCATTCAAGTTCATCTTCAGGAGTCACTTCTCCTAGTTTCCACTTCCTTCCTCTTGACTTCCTGTTGACTCCAGGCTTCAGTTGTAGCTCCTCACATGACTTCTTCTTATATGGAGTTTTCAGTTCCTTGGGAGCAGTGACTTCTCTCTTCCTCCTTGTTACTCAGAGCCAAGCACATAGTAAGGCTCAGACAGTGTTTCTTAGATAATGACATAAAAATTCTCCCAGTGCTTTATTGGCCAGAAGGGTAAAACTGCTCAGAGGTGTCTTAGGAATGCAAGCCAGTGGTATAGCCTTGACAGTTCCTTTGAAGGCAAAAATCAAGGGTCTCACTTACTCATCAAACATTTATTTGAACATCTGCTGTGTGTCAGGGCCTCTCTTCTTGGAAACACAAAGATGAATGAATAACATGTCCTCAATGTATCATCTTTATTAAATTACAGGAAGTCATTTAGTTGAATGAGCTGCAGTTCAGGTTATAAAGAAGTGTAAGTAAAACACAATGGGATATACCAAAATCAGAGTTCCTAAAATGTGTTTTCAAGCCTTTTGAATAAATTAGGACAGAATCAAATTAAAACATGTAACAAAATTCACTACATTATAGTGGTATATTTATAGTTAAAATAACAAGGGTTGAGGAGGTATCTCAGTTGGTCAGGTGCTTGTCTTATAAGTATGGTGACCCACATTTGACCTCCATAACATATATAAAAGAGCCAGGCATGGTTCACACTTGTAGTCCTGGTGCTGTGGAGGCAGAAACAGAGATGGATTCATGGACCTGATTGGTCTTGCCTAATGAATCAAGTTACAGGCCAGAGAGAAACCTTGTCATAAAAAAGATGGGTGACACTAGAGGAAGGGCACCCTAGGTTGTCATCTGGCCTCCATAAACATGGAGAGAGAGAGAGAGAGAGAGAGAGAGAGAGAGAGAGAGAGAGAGAGAAGAGAGAGAAAGAAAATTTAGAAAAGAGAAAGTCATACCTTTTTCATTCTTCAGTTAATGCATGAAAGTTCCTCTTACTATCCAAATACTATTTCTTTATATTCAGGTCTGAAGCCATTTCTTTATATCCTTTTTGCTAATGAACCATTCATGGCTAATTTCACAACTATCATGGAGAGAGGAAGGCGACGACTTTGTTATTACTCAGCATGCTGTGGTTCTTCATGGTCTGTTGCATTGAATCAACGTGGACCTTCTGGCCTCTGCCATTCCCTTGTGCTGCTTATTTACTGCTGGTTATGTCATACTCCTATTGCACCATCATTCATCATACAGCCTGCTAATCTGGCTTCCAGCTACTCTCAGATGGTTTCTGTGCACTCTCAATGATGACTACAAATATGAGTATCACCTGGGGCATCCAGGAAAGGATGAGTGGTGATTCACTTTCTAGTTAAGTTCACCTCTCAGAATATGCTAATGTAAACATTGAACAACCCATCTTCTCACTTCCCTTTCTGAAACTCTAATTTATGCTAGCTACATGCTACATTGCTTGAATGTGGTATCTTAGTGATGATGATGATTCCCAGCGTTGCACACACTTCTACCAGTGGGGAGGATAGGTCCACTGGAAAGAGTGGTCCTGTTTGTGTAAGCAAAGCATCTTCTTTCCATACATGATTTCAGACTGATTCAATAGAATATGATGCATTGATTTGAGGCAAGAGGATATCAACTTGTAGGACGCATAGAATTTGTGGATTAATAATTCACAAGCCCTCAGAAGGGATAGGTACGGCTGTTTCATGTGACATAAAGCCTTGAAAAGGGGTAACATCTGTGGGAGTAAGTAGTTGGATCTACTCAGACCAAAGCATGCCAGTGACCCTTGTGTCCCCCCAATGACTCTTGAATGCTAGGACTCATAGGTGCCACCACCATTGGAATAAGGACAGCCAACATGCCAGGCCAATTTACCAAGCTTCAGCCTGTGAGGTGACAATGACCATGAAGTAGTCCATAGTACAGTATCTGTCTTTTGTTTGATGTGAGTCACTCAACAGTGGCTTCAGTACCATGTGTGTGGCAAGCTAGCCACTCCCACTGGTTGACATGAGATTTCTTTCCTATTATGCTGTTTGAGAAAAAAAAAATACTGTGTTAATCAATGGTGTAACTGGCTTGCCAGTTTTCCTTCCTAGAATCTGGGAGCTCTGTTCCTAGACTCCAAAATTAGGTTTGAATTTTATAGTTTTTTATAAGACATCTGGTCAACCTCCCAGGTGAGTGGAGAATCCAAGATGGCTTTGCAGTGGGCTTACTGGAGCCCATATGAATGCTTGACTAGGGACTCCGTGTCTAGATTGGTACTGCTGGTCTGCTCCAATTCCAAGTACCTGAAGAGAGCTCAGAAATCTTTAGAAAGGAGACCTCAAAGTGTATACCCATAGGTAAGGCCCTTACTTACAGACCAAAGGTGCTGTTGCTTGTGGAGTTCTAAGCCTCCATTATTTTATCCATATAGATTTATGTTTCTTAGATTCGCATTACTACCACTTTGAAATCTTATTGAAATAATTCAGTATATAGACTCTTACTTCAGATGTATAAGATTGGGCTTGGGTGTAAAATCAAGCTTACCAAGTAGTTCTAATGTATGGCTAGGTTTGCAAATTAAGAATATAGACAAGGTCTCATTGAAACTTAGAAGAAAATTGCTTCTAGGGGGTAGGCAGGATTGTCTTAAAGCTATGTGGAGAAGTCTGCTCTCTGGAGAGGAGGTATTGCCCTATACTCAAGTATGCATTTTACAGACACTTGCTTATGAAAAGAACATGAGAATCTTGGCTGAGTTACAGTTATGTCTAACACGTATGTAATTATTGAGAATCTCCCATGGAGCAGACAACATTTTTGTCAACTGCTGACAATTCAAGAAAGACAATAACAGGTTCCCTTGTCCTATTATGTTAATATTGTAGTGAATGAATCAGACACATGAACAAACCACTTAAATGTGATGCAGTGGGTGTTCTAGCTGAGGTCAAAACAGGATCATAGGAGAATGAAATTGTGAGCTTGGAAAGTGATAAAGGAGGAGTGGCATGTGTCACTCAGAAGTGTTATGCTTTAGGAATAGATTGATTGACTACATAGGTGGATAGCTTGAGAAACAGCAAGTGCCTGGTACGCGTTTGGAACCTCAAACAGTTTGTGGAGATCAGAGCATCCACATTGAGGAAGCAGTGATGGCCATACCACGCCCAAAATTTAGATGAAGATCTTGTCAAAGGCAGCTCTAGTTGTTGAATGGTTTTATTGGCCATAGTATTATGCTTGGGTTTGCATTTTGGATAAGGCAGTGGGTGGGAAGGAAAGCTAGAAAAATAAGAGAAAGATTTTAGGGATATCCTGGAAGTAGAGACCCATCCAAAGATCCCCCAATACAACCATGGGTTAAGTGGAGAAGACCTGGCCAGACCATCTTAGAGGGTAAACTAATGGTCTGGAGCAGTCAAGAAATTTAGTGGAGGAAACTCATTTGGGGCTCAGCGTGTGACTGGCTGGGAGAAAGGAATCCGAGAGCACAGGAAAAGAAGTTCACAGAAAGGCTTTAGCACTGTGGTTTTAAGGTGCCCATTGAACTTTCAATGGATTCCCAAATAGCCCTCAAATGCAGGCTGTGGCATGTGGGGGAAGGGATGGTAATTGGAGGTGCAATTCTCTGACTCCCTCGCCTCTCCACACTCAGCGCCAGAGAAAATTAAGAGTGAGAAACACATTTTCTGAGAGTTTTTTTTCCTATTAAATTTCTCAGCATAAGAGCAAAAGGTACTTCACTTCCCAGTCCCATTGTAAGCTCTCATCGTGCTATTGTGGCTTATCCAAGGTGAAGATATTTCCTTCACTTCCATTTACCTGTGTCCCCCCTCCATGTTATTTAAGAGAGTGATGTGGCTCTGAGGCCAATTTAGCACCTTATTACTCTTTAATATTTTCATTAGCAAAGTTGACAATCTGCTTCTTTGTCCAAGGTAATCACTGTAAGTTCCTGAAAGTCTATTAATTTTGTGAGTTACGCTGAGGGTGGTATCTGTCATACAATGCTAAGCACTCTCCCACTCCCCCACCCAGATTGAGATGTTTTTCATTCATTTCCAATAAACTGCATGTAATTCAGAGAGAGAGGAAAGGCAGTTAGTTTGAGTTATGACAACATATCAATCCAAAAATCACCTCTAATTTAAAAAGATAAATATGAATCTGGGCGTAGTGGCACATGCCTTTAATTCCAGCACCTTGGAGGCAGAGGTAGGAGGATTGCCATGAGTTCAAGGTCACCCTGAAACTACATGTGAATTCCAGGTCAGCCTGGACTAGAGTGAGACCCTACCTTGAAAAAACAAAAGAAAAAAGATAAATATGAAACAGAAGGGTTTTTACCAAAAATACATATACACGAAATGTGTTTTGCTTTTGAGTGAAAGTTTATAAAAGGAACATTTGCTGTAGAAGAAAAGATGATGAATGTAAGATCTGTTGGAATGAAAGTCATAGGCCAAATGAAAGCTCAAGGAAAACAGTACGCGTTTCCCCTGGAAAACACATATTAATCACACAGCGTATTCGAGTTGAAGAGACATGTGGCATAGAATTGTACACCAGCCACTTTGTCTTGGTTGTAGCCCATTTTATCTCGCTTTCATATCTTTGCCTATTTTATTTCACATTTGATCTGATATCATTTTATTGATTTTGAGAGCTCTTTTAATGCTTAATAGTTATAAATAATGCATATATTCCTATATATATATTCCCGAATTCTCTTCTGGTCTTAAGTTGTTATGATGTTACCTGCTAACAGAACATTTAATTAACTTTATGTGTAGTAAAATATAGCATATCAGTTTATTTTTAATGGCTTTAGGGGATTTTTGTCTGCTCAGGAAGGTTTTCTCCAGCTGAACAGTAAAAAAAAAAATTTCCTCCATCATCTCCTAGGAATTTTATACTTTTATTTTATCCAGTTAGATGTTTATAAAGAAAAATGTTATTGATATATAATACACACACAGAAAAATTCACAAATGGTGTTTCTAATTCAAGTTAAAATGCCTTTTTTGCCTTTAAAAAGGTACAAATCTATGCTATTTATTAAACTGCGCCACTTGAGGCTTTAGTATTCTTAGAGGGTTTGCAACCAACACCACCATCAGTTTTAGAACAGGCCCAATATTTTTAAGAGAAGCCATTACCCAGTCACTTTCCAACCCCATAACCCTTGGAATCAGTAATCTATTGTCTGTGTCTATAAAATTGCCTATTCATTCTAGTTAGCCTTTAAATCAAGCTGGAGTTTATTTTCATGTGTGGGAAAAATATCTAACTCTTTTGTTCTCACAGGGAGAAAAAATATCAACTGCCAATAATAGTCAAAAGAAGTGAACAAGTGAATTAACCAATAGCTCAGAGAGGTATGGGAAGACTGAAGTAGGAGCAAGCAACCCCTTATGAGGGCATAATCAGGGGTGGCTGTGTGAAGCAGATGGAATTTAAGGCAGGCCTTGAAACGCTAGTGAGATTTGGAAAGACAGAGGAAAGGAGAGAAGAATGACAAGAAGAATGATGCAGAAAAACCTACTTTGAGCTCCAACAACATCCAGGCCTGTGTTGATGAAGCAGGTGAAAGAAATAAATGACCTGAAAGGCAAGAATACATGGTCTGAGCCCCATGCATGTCCATAAATATTAGCCTGACAATTTATCCTATTAGCATTCAATAGCTATGCACAAATTTATACAGAGGAGGTTAAACAGGAGCATGGGAGCATCTGAGGATGGCTCAGACTGTGAAGAAGCAAGAGCCATTCTCCCTGTCCCTTGATCCCTTGTGTGGCTCTGACCTGTTAAAACCCTTATTTCCTGGGTCTCTACCCCTTTGTTTCTCATGTGCATTTGAGGCAGTGGGAAAAGGTTCTTAGCTGTGCTTCAGTGATCCCTGGGATGGGAGGTAAGAGAAATTTTGAAAGGCAGTCTTAAGAAACAATAGGAACCAGACTGTCAAGAATGGAGGCTGAGCCAGGTGACGTTCTATGTGCATCGTATACCCTACTAAGTCATCTTCTTACCAGTTCCAAGAGGCAGATGCACTGATGTCAGCCCCCTCTCCTAGTGGGAAAATGAAGCCAGGGTCCAGCAGTAAAGAGACTTGTCACAGTCAGACTGCAGGTTAGGGTGGAGCCAGGAGAAGAGACACTGGCTCTGGCACTTACCATCATGCAAGCCTGCCTCTTTCTCCCTCCAAATGTAGCAGCTGTGCAATGTCCTCTGGTGGCCCCAAGGCAGTACACATGGAATCGCATATAGGCCAGGGCAAAAGCTCGTGTGTCTTAGATGTCCTGGGTTTAAGCCATCCTATCTGCACCTGAAGAACAGGCAAATCTCACTGATACAGGTTTTTAGTATGTAAGGCATGCTGTGTCATGTCTCTGTTCACCTTTACCATAGCAACTGGGAATATTCCAGACTAAGGGCACTCCTTTAGCCCTGGCCCTCTAGTGAGAATGATAGCAATGATGAGCAAAATGCAGCCAGTCCATGATGGACACAGAAGACCTATTTTAAACCATGAAATTTATATTATTATTATTGTTTGCTTTTTTGTTATTGAAGCCTAACTTTACTTTCCCTGACTGAAATATTTTCTATGCTTTGTGCTTCTGCACTAAATTGACCCAAATAATTGTTTGGTTATCTGTAGCCTTATGTAGTCTTATGTTTCTCAATGAGTTCTCCCTTTTATTCCTTTCTATTAAAAATACTTACTGATTATTTCTTTGCAAGGAGAGAGAGAGAGAGAGAGAGAGAGAGAGAGAGAGAGAGAGAGAGAGAGAGAGAGAGAGAGAGAGAGAGAATATTAATAGGTGGATCAGGGCCTCTAGCCACTGCAAACGAACTCCAGATTCATGTGCCTCTTTGTGCATCTGGCTTTACTGGGCTACTGGGGAACTGAACCCAGGTTGTAAGGCTTTGCAGGCAAACACCTTAACTGCTGAGCCATCTCTTTAGGTCCCCTTTTATTACTTTTAACCCATCTGTTTTCATGAAAAGTGTTGAAAGACCAAGAGTGGATATGACTATTCATGTAAGTCAAATGTAAAGGATTTATGGGGATTTTTCAGTGCTCAGGGATCTCGTTCTGTTTACATTGGTATTTATAATTATGGACTGTCTACCTCTACTGATGTGTCCTTGATGCCTTAGTTGAGATTCTTCGGTTGTTTGAGGTATAGACTCTCCCCTTTTTCAGGCAGCCATTAAGAGGGTCTGCAGTGATGCTGGCCTCCAGCCCCATGACATCATATTTCTGGGTAAAGGCATTTTTTTCTAAAATTAATTTTATTGGTAATTGTGTGTATGTCTAATGTGATGGTGTATGTGTATTTTTTCTCTTTCTCCTCTTCCTCTGAAACACAGACAAGTCCTGTCAAAACTATGTGAGTGAACCCAGAAGTAGATTCTTTGGCTTTGATCAAGCCTTGGAATGTCCTGAGGCCCACCAAGAGCACACTGTAGCCTTGTGAGAGACCTTACGTCAGAACCAATTAGCTAAACAACTCCTGTATTCCTGACCCTCAGGGACTGCTTGTATAATAAACACTATCAATTTTAATTTGCTACATTTGGAGATAACTCCTTATATATTTGTTAGAGATAATTTACTCTTTGAAAATTGTTTAAATAAAGGAAATCTCACTATAGGAATGTTGTGGTTTGATTCAGGTGTGCCCCTTCCCCCCATAAACTTAATGCATCTGGATACTTGATCCCCAGCTGATGGCAGTTTTGGGATTGGAATCTTGTTGGAGGTGTGTTGTTGGGGGCAGGCTTATGGGGGTTATAGCCAGCCTCCCATTCCCAGTGTTTGGTACACCATTTTGCTGCTATTTGCAGTGCTGTGGCTGAGGTGATGTCCACCCTCTGCTCATGCCTTGTTTTCCCTGCCATCATGGTGCTTCCTCTTGAGTCTGTAAGTCAAAAAACAAACAAAAAACAAACAAGCAAACAAAAATCCCATTCCTTCCTCCTGGTTGGGTTCTTTTCTGCACAGCACTGAGAAAGCAGACTACAAGGAAATGAGGGAAGTCTTCCAGAATCTGATCTCTGGATACACTGTCTTGCTTCCCCACGAGAAGACACTCAGCAGAAGTCAGGGGTCAGCGGTTGCTCTGTGGCGTGACTTGGCTTCCTATGGCCCCTGAGGTCGATTTTCTACCTCTCATTTTTGTATATTCACATCTCTGTTCTTGCTTTTCAAGGATGCTGGTTTGTGTGTGCGAGGCTGCTGCTGTGCCTCCATGTTCTTACTCCAGCGCCCAGCAGAGCGCATCCCAAGGCTTCTGCTACACATTCTCAGAGAATCTCAGTCATGGAAGCTGGGCAGCTTCCTACCATGACAGTCATCTGTGATAAGGAGTGAGCTCACAAGGCCTTGAGGCTTTCCTTCACCCAGGCTCAGAAATTGGTAGATTTTACCAGAAAAACCTTGAAAGCAAATTGATTTTCACGTTCTTGGGATACTGATAAACCGTTGGTTTTAAAATGAAACATTGGCACACTGACTTGAATCGTTTGTAGAATAATCTCTTTAAGAAGAAAATAGTTGCTTTTAGTTTATCTGGTTGCTAAGTCTGCTTCCCCGTTTTTATCATCCATGAACTGGGAACACAGTTGTTATTTATTTGAAAAATTTCCTACATGAACTTGATCATGATCCCTTCTTTTGTCCCTATCTTGCCCATCCTGCTTCACTGAACTCCTTCTTTCAAATAGACTCTTATTTTGATGATTTTTTTCACTCTCTTCTGTCACCCTTGTGGAAGTGATGATGAGCTCATTTTGATGGGATCTTGTGGAGTTGGTGACAGCCACTATGAGGCCACTTTGTGTCCTGAAGATAGCATCCCAAAGTGCTCCCTCCAGTCCTCTGGCTCTTCCTCTCTAGTTGGCTGCTCTTCCACAATGTTCCTGGAGCCTGGGAGTCTTAATTAGTGCTGATCACTCAGCCTTCACTTATTCTCAGTACTTCAGCAGAGTCGCCCTGGTAGTCATCACTTCTCTGACCAAAGGTGTGATTGTCACTAATCTATGGGATAAACATAAGGGCAATTTGGTGGACACAGCATGCCCATTTAGTCAGTCAATGATAGTGACTTACTATTAAAGGTCTAGGGTCTATGACCTTTGCCACCACAGGTTTGGGGGCAGGTTTTCAGCACAAGGCATGATTCTCTTCCATAGACCAGGTCTTAGAGGCAATCAGAGAGCAGACCAGTGATGTCATTATTGCACATTGGACACATATTAGGTGGCTAGTGAGTTTTATAGACACAGGGTTGTTCAGCAGTTGGGTAAGTCTATTGAATTTTCTCACCCAACAGTTGGCACAACACGTTCCAGCACTATGCCAACTATCCAGGGGAGACAAGGCTTCTAACTCCATTTCAGCTTGATTTTTTTATTGTCCTGTTACTGATGTGTGTGTTGGCTTTAGCAACAGAGTCTTACTATCTAGTTCTGGCAGCCTCAGAGGACTCCATGACCAACAACACATTGGGAGGTATCCAACCCCTGGCACTGGGATTTTATTGCAACAACTTCTGCAAGCAAGATTATTTATCCTCTTAGGAAGTGTCTGCCTAACTAGGGCTCTATCTCTCTTTTTATTTTGCTTAGTTATGTGTTTCAATTAGTTATCCAAGGATTGCACTTCCCCTTGGCTTTTTCCTAGTATCTTAAGCTTTGATTGACCCATCCCCCATTCCATTCCCCTTTCCTCATCTCATCTTAACTTTTCAAGTCTTGGCATTCTATCTCTCTGCTTCCACATCTACTATGCCCTTCACAAATCTGAACATAAGGTGCAGTAAGACTCACGAGATGCTGGAAAGGAGACATGAGGGGACTGAGAGGATAGGGCACATTTTTAACTTACTGTGCCAGTTACAATTTCAGATGTTGTTTTATCAAAGGGATTATGTTCAGCTAGAAGAACCCATTTATATGTGGTTACTTAAACTGGCAGAACATAACAAAATTGATGAGTAAAAAGTTCATTTCTTAGGCAAATTTTAGCCAACAAAGTAATGATGCTGGAGTCAGATGGATGAGTGTGCACCCTGATTTTTATAACTGAATGACTTGGCACTTCTTTGAACTTTTGGTAGCATGGTCTTAATTTCTACTCCACGATTTTTGGGTAAGAAGGCACTGATATATGCAATATGCCAATCTACTCCACGATTTTTGGGTAAGAAGGCACTGATATGTGCAATATGCCAAAGTAATATCTGACATATTAATAAAAGCTAAGCCATAATTATATTTGTTTATGAGCATTTTGCTATGTAGCCCAAGCTAGCCTCAAACGCACCATCCTCCTGTCTCAGCCTCCTGAGTGCTTGGATTCCAACTGTGTACCACCACACTCACACATGACTACATTTCAATATTTTCCATTTGAAAAAAGAGTGTAGGTCTATATAACAGATCATCTATGCACACGAAAGTGGTAACAGCATTCCATGTTTGCTAGTTTTGCCTTGACTATTTAGCTTTGAGAAAAAGAAAAGCAAATCATGCATTTGATTTCCAACTCAGTAGTTTTTGTGACTGTGAAGCAGTGAGTCTGATGAGAGCAGCTCCTGGAGGCAGGATACATGGGGTCAGATCCAATGAAGTACAATGGCCAAGGAGGCTTGTGGCTTGTGCAAACCCCCAATAAGACTCCAGGGCCTTTCTTCCCCCTGCTCATCTAAATGCAAATTCTACTCCTTCTTCCAGGGAACTTTCAAAGGCTGCTGCTAGCACAATCCCTCCCAGTTTCAAGTATGACGAAGGGAAGCAGAGCTCTGGGACTCACCTTCTGCTTTTCATTGCCAGCAATTGTGTTGCAGTGACTATTAGGGTTTAGAAGGCAGCTTGCTATAGTACAGCGAAAAGATAAATGATTTGAGTCAACTGGACTCCCGCTGAAGCACGTAATACTTATTAGTATTTGGGCATTTTAGTGTCTCTTTACAAACCCATGTACTCATCTATAAAGGAAGACGATCACTCCTCCTTGACTAGTAGTTGTGACGATAGGAAATCGCTGTGTTGATCCTTAGAAAACATTCCGAAACCGTAGCTAGCAGTTTTAATTTTATTTTCTTCAGCAATATCCCTTCATTGCAATATCACAGTGTTAGTCATGTTTCTTGAAGGCTAACTTTGTCCCCTCTTAGGCAATCTTGAGCTAGGAGCAAACACACACTGATAAAGGCCAAGCTGCTGGCTTTGTTAGTGCAGGGAGACAGTAAACAAGTGCATGTTGATGCTGGATTTGGGGGTTCAGGAGGGGTTCCCCAGCCTGGGTGAGAGGGGAAGTCACGTGTATCAGAGCAGAGATCACAAAGCAGGGTGGGGGGAAGAGCAAAGGGGGCTGGAAACAGAACAGACAGGTCCTTATAGTCAATTGAAAATGTATTCTTTTGTCATGTTCAGCTTTGCAAAGGGAAGAGATTTGAAGGGGTAGGCTTCAGGACCAGCCCACCTGGCTAGTGAAGCCCACCTTTCTAGTCGGCTATGCTAGACTGTGGGCAATAGGGGGCGCTGTAGCTAAGTCTCCATCAAACAGGCATTCTCCTGCCAAGAGTTCTATTGATGCCAGGGGGAGGTGGCATCTGTTCTCTCTGGCCCTCGGTTTCTAACTGAAATTGCCTAAGAGAAGCTAGCTTCCTCCTATTTCTACTTCATTGTCAGGTCATGTGACAAGTACAATGAAGGAAGGGAATAACAACAGAGAGGGGCAAAATGGGCTTCTGGTCTTACAGTGAGATATCTGACTGGCCACCAATTGAGCAAATGTTGGAATGAAATTTAGAGCAGCCATGTAAATCTCAGGTCATACAAGTCTTAGGAAGAGGGAATCAGGAGGACAAAGACCCTGGAGTGGAAATGAGCAAGGGTTTGGAGAAAAGACAAGATGGAAATATGGCTGGATTGGAGGGGTCTGGGTGATTCATAGAGAGAGGAAGGTTAGGAAGGGGGAGAGAGAGTGAACCAGAGTAAGTTCAGGGGATCATTTGGTCCCCTGTCCTGTCAAATAAAACTCAAATCTCAACTTGATAAGGAGAGATCTAGTCTGGATGATTATTGCAAAGTTAAAAAGTGATACTGTAGCAGGAAGGACACTCTGACTCACAGTTCTGCAAGTACCTCATGGGTTAAGTCAAGAGGGGCTTTATCTCATAGAGGCATAAATGAGGATAGAAAACTCAGGTGTGTCCCACCCCACTCACTCCTGGTGGGGAAGGCTCAGCTTCTGGACAGTGTGGCAGCTGATCCCATTTCATCGCAGTCAGGAAGCAGAGAGTAAAGAGGAAGTGGGGCTGTCCTAGAAAACCTCAAGGCCACCCCACCCCCTTCCTATTGTAATGACAGAACTGGGGATTAGAATTTAGAGAGTACCCAGCAAATTCCAGTGTACCTCAAAATTTAAGGAGTACCTGAATTCTGGTCTATAAAGTCAAAGAATTAAAATTATAGACCACCAGAGGATAAGGTATAGTGGGAGACTTAATTCAAAAGAAAATGGGAAGTTACAGAGATCTCCAGCTATCAGTGTGGAGAGAACATGTGGGAGAGGTTTTAGTAAAATCTATGCTGTTCAGCCAAACAAATAGAAGAAGGAAAGACAACAGAGGGCTTCCATCATGAGGAAAAAGGTTCATGTGGAAAAATCTTGAGCTCCCAACCTCACCCCAGCCATCCGCCTGGGGTAGGGGAAGGCCTGACCTTCCTAAGGCCTAGAGATTTAGAATTCTTTCTCCTAGGAAGCCATATGGAGGAAAGAGAGGGCTGGACTTTATTTAAGTGACTTTTTAAGACCTCCACCAGGTCAGTCAGAGAGACAGCTGATTGGTCCATACCTGACCAATCAATTTTAGCATCTAGGTATAAGCTCTAGCTAGAGACACCTCCCACTCAGGGGGTGGGGAGGTCAGGCCTGGAATCTGTGAACTTGTCTGAAACTGTCCACTGTTTCCTCTAGTAAGTTTCCAACTTCACACACTCCCCAGACAGCACCACTAGAGTGGGGGTGGGGGTAAGTGTTCAAACAAATGAGCCCATGGGAAACATTTCCCATTTGAGCCACACCAGGTATGGGGAAGTAGATAAATGCCTGGAACAACCTGATCTTGGATCAAGACTCCTTTATCGGATGCCAGCCTGTTCTCAGGAAGGTTGTGTGATCATGGCTGAGTCTGGGCCAAAGGTCACGGACTTAGAGGCAGGAGAAAGAAGCATAAACAAATTATGCTTATCACTTATGGATCAGCAAGGTCGGCTAATCACTAGGTGAAGATTAAAATTTGGAGGTCCCTGCCTGGCCTTGACTTGGGCAAATGAGTCCCTGGAGCCTCCATGACTCTTATTCAAGTCCAAGGGGAAGAAAGACAGTTCTCTGTAGTAAGATGTTTCCCGAAACATCAAGAATGGGATCATTTCTTAACCCTGTCTGTCACAGGTTCAGGTAACATTTAGCTGTACTAGGGTTCTCTAGAGAAATATAAGAGAAAGGTGGTGGGGCTATGAAATCAGATCAGCTCACAAAATACAGGCTGGGAACTCCAACCACAAGCTGTCCACAGACTGGCAAATTAAAGAATTGGGCAGTGGCTCAGTTACAAGGTTAGATGTAGATCTTAACTCCTCAGTCCATGAGACTGGAGACAAGTAGGAAGTGGAAGAACCAGGTTCAAGGCCATACGAAGAGCAGAAGCACAGGCAAAAGGCACACACCGGTGAGCACAGTGACCCGCAAGGGCAGTCTGATATATAAGAAAGTCCCTGGCTTTCTGGAGCTGCCTTATGTACAGTCCTCCAGCAGGAGGGGAAGGACTTCCTCCCTCAGTTAATCTTGTCTAGAAACACCGTCACATATCCATCCATCCAAGAGGCCTGTCTCTCACTTCATTCCTGATCTGGTCAAGTTAACAAACAGCCTTCATGCCAACCTTGTCAGGCCTTTGGATGTTCTTCCTCAATGAGAAATGAAGTGAGTGATAAATGATCAACAATAATATTGATTGTAATTTTGGAATTTCACCCTAAAAGTGTTTTGGTTTGAAATGTGAAGTGTGATCCTTAGGCTCATGTGTTTGAACACTTGGCTGTTTGGGAAGGTGCTGGAAATTTTAGGAGGTGAAACCTCCATAGAGGAAGTGCATCATTGAGCTTTTATGACTGAGTCACACTTTCTGTTCCTGTTATAACAGAGACAAAACTCCCATGCGAATATTTGATATGCAAATCCCTGGCATTCTTGAAAAGAGGTCTAAGCTTTTCTCATACTATGGAATATATTGGTCAAAGATTTCTTAGCATTTGCATAAAATTCTATCTTCTTCGGATGCTAAAATTTAGGTATTAGTTTCCATATTAATGTTATGCAGGCACCTTCATTATTTTGTCTGCTATAACAAAGAACCTAATAGTAAGCATTTTTGCACAAATCTCTGCCCTCATTTCCATCATTTTCTTATAGTAGGCCCATGGAATTGAAATTACTAGGTCAAATGGTAGGAGTGTTACCAGTATTCTCTAGATTTATTTCTAAATAGCTTCCTGAAAGCATGTTTCAGTTTGCTTTTTCTTAATCTTTTCTTTTTTATATGTCTATTATTAGATTTTAAAAGTCTGTGCTGTTAAAATATTTTATTTATTTATTTACAAACAGAGAGAGATAGGGAGAAGAGAGACAGAGATGATGGACATGCCAGGGCATCCAGCTGCTACAAATGAACTCCAGATGTATGCACCACTTTGTGCATCTGGCTTTATGGGGAATTGAACCAGGGTTGTTAGGCTTTTAAGCCAATTGCCTTAACTGCTGAGCCATTGCTCCAGCCCCTATGGTTTAATTCACAAGCTTTTGTGGGTGTATGCACATGTTTTTGTGTGCGTGGGAATGCGTGTACAAGTGTGTGCAGGCCCTTGTGAGGCCAGAGGACAGCCTTGGGTATTGTTCCTTCTCAGGTGCCACCCATCTTTCCTTTTTTAACTTTTTATTGATAGCTTTCATAATCATATATTACAAGCCAGTATGTCTCCCTCCCCACTTTCCCCTTTTCTCTTCCCCCTCCCCTTCTCAATTAGTCTGATTTGCTTCAGTGTCATCATCTTTTCCTCCCATTATATGTAGATATTATCAGGCCCTGTGAAGTCATGAATATCAAGGCCATCTTGTGTCTGGAAGTTTGTGTTGTAAGCAGTCCTACCCTTCCTTTGGCTCTTGCAATCTTTCCTCCACCTCTTCTGCAATAGACCCTGAGCTCCGGGAAGTATGATAGAGATGCCCTAGTGCTGAACACTCACTGTCATTTCTTCTCAGCCCTATGGTGTCTTTTGCATTATCCCAGTGGTCACTGCCATCTGAAAAGAGAAGCTTCTCTAGACAATAGTGAGAGTAGCATTATCATGTGGGTATGCTCATTTAAAACGTGTTTGTATGGGAGTTTAGCCAGACAACAGCCAGTGTTACTCCCCTAGGGCTCATGACCTCCCCCACTATAGGGTTTTACTAGGTCTTCAGTACCAGGCATTCCCTCCCATGGAGCAGGCCTCCAGTACACTTAGAGAGCAATTGGTTTCCCCCACAATAGACATGCCACTATTGCCCCAGTTGGCTCTTTTGACCAGGCTGGCCAGTCTTAAGGCTTGCAAGGTCCATTGCTGTTCACCACCATTGATGACATCTCTCTCCCACAGGGCTGCATGCCTTAGCTTGAGACAGGGTCTTTCACCAGCCTGGAGCTTGCCAATCAGGCTATACTGACTGGCTAATGAGGCCTAGACATCTGTCTGTCTCCATCTTTAAGTTACCACTTTTGGAGTGAATAATTTTGATTATATGCTTATGTGTTGTTGTTCAATTCTAATCCATTTGCTGTGATGTTTTATTTTAACTTGTTCTTTGATACATGAAGTCAAGAATCTGGGACATTAGGCATGGCTCAAGCATTTACAATCAATGCAAACCCAGTCAGTTGTTTTGTCTTTCTCATCAGTAAAATGAGAAATATGATATATGCAGTCTTGTAATGACTGAGAAGGTCAAACTTCACATCTGTCATATGGGAATCCTTGAAAACGTAGGCACAGGGATTGTAGAAGTTGAGAAATAAGCCGTCTGATCCTCTAGCTAGGATTCCTCATGGTTTTGTTTTTGCTTTTGCTTTTGTTAAGCACACAAAAGTGACATGAGAAAATAACAGAAATAAACCAAGGACCACGATTGCATACCATACTGAAAAGCCTCACATACAGACTTGAGGGTATGGGGCATGCACACATGTGTGTAAGGTCCTATAATACACAGCAGACTAGAAGCAGAAGCACACCTGGCCATTGCCTGAACTCTGGCTAACCTTGGGAATGAACTCATTACTCTGGGCATCCTGTCCAATGCCACCATCTCCCCAGGCCTCCTTGCCACAAACTTGGAAAGTCTCATCTCCTTCCCTGGGCTTTAGGAGTTATAACAGTCAAACCTTTCTCCAGCTCTTGTCAAATGTCTCCCAGAAAGAACTTCATCCCAGATCAAGAACCATGGTCCTAGAATTATCTTTCAATATGTTTCTCTTTTATAAGATGCAGATCCCTAGGCCGTACTCTCCCCAAAGACTTACTCTATTATGAAGAGCAGTTTAATTTTGTTTTTGTCTTGTGTGTCTGTGTGGTGTGCTTTATAGTGCATGTATGTACAGTGCATGTATATATGTGTGCAGATGTGTGTGCTCCATGCTCATGCATATGAAGGCCAGAGAACATAGGTATCCCCCCATTGCTTTTCTGCATTATTTCCTTGAGACTGTCTCTCATTAAATCTGGATCTGCCATGTTTTCATTGTCAGACTGGCTGTCCCACAAACGCAGAGATTCTACTGTCTCCCCCCCCCAACACTGCCCCTCCAGGAATGGTTGCAGGCATGAATGGCCATACCAGGCTCTTACCTGGGTACTTGAGTTCAAACTCCAGCCCTCTCAGGCTCTCTCAGACCCTCATGCTTACACAAGAGCTCTTACCTTCTGAGCCATCTTCCCAGTCTGTAGTTTAATTTTGAATTTTTGTCTCATCTTGTATTTCTGACCTGCTTCTGTGAGTTTAAAGGGACTAAACACAAAAGTCTTCTGTTGAGATGCTATCATTAGCAGTATAGTACAGTGAGTGTGTGGACTTTGAAGTTCTGATTCTTTAACTTATCCAAGACCAAGAGAATCTTATTCGCCTGGCCAAAGGCATGATGCGTGCACATGTGTGCTCTTGTGTGTGTGTGCGTGCATGCGTGTGTGTGTGTCTGTGTGTGTGTCTGTGTCTTTGTGTTTCTATTTCTCTTCTTCCTTCTGGCCCTTCAAGGAAAAGGATGACTTAGAGGATTTTTTATTTGTTTTTCAGCATATGCTGCTCTAACTGAAGTTTAAATTTTGGTTGGAGACTGGAGAACTTTCAGGAACATTTACTAAGCATGTTAGTTTCTGTGTGTGTCTGCAGAGATAGCTAAGTTGGTAAAGTGCTTGTCTTGTAAGCATGAGGACCTGAGTTCAATCCCCTGTGCCCACATAAAAATGCCAACATGGAGGCATCTGCCTCTCATCCCAGCACTGAGGAGGCAGATCTCTGGGGCTTGATGACCAGCCATTCCAGCCCAGTTGGCAAGTTCCAGGCAAATAAGAGATCCTGACTCAAAAAAGGGAATCTTCCCCCCAAAACAAAATAAATATAGATAATGCTTGATAAATGATAACTGAGGTTGTCCTTTGGCCTCCACATGCAAGCACACACATGTACACCTGCACACATGCACCCGCACACAAGCAAGTAAACACAGGCACACATACATGCATAAAAGTCTCTCATGCATAATTTTCCTCCCTTTTATAATCCTGGTTATTTTCTTCTTGGCAAATTCTAGCTACAGTGTATATTTTCCAGCTCTAGGCTTCTAGTGGCCTTCCTTCTGTGGGTCCTACAGCAGAGGATTTCTATGAAACCATAACCATGACCTATTTCTCTGTGCACATTTCTTCATTTTGTTGACGTCTCTTTGCAGCAGGAATGTTGAACAATGAATCATGTGCTTTGAAACATGCATTTTCAGAGTGAGCTCCGTGAAGAGAAAGGCTGAGTCAGTGGCCCAAGCCTTGGGATGTCTTGACAATGCACAGCCTCTTTCCTTTGTCCTCCCTGCACTCAGCTGTCTGGCATGGGGCATCACCCTCATAGTTGAATATGCACCAGGATCTGGGTGGCATTTTCTGATTCACCTGTATTTTGTTCCTTTCCTCAATTTCACGCTTTTATTCCCACTTACAAAGCTCTCTTTTACGTTGTTAATCCTTTTCTTGTGCAGGCTTGGAAGCCATAGGCTCTGTGACAGTTGGGCCAGTCCTGTATGGGAGATGGTACATTTCCTGGCTTTTCTGTGCCAAAGCCCTCCCCCACATTCAACCCAGAGGTTCTTATGTGGCCTCACTTAGCTTTTGTTACCCTTTCTTTTCCTTAAAAACAGAGACAAATGTACCTTCCTTTCCTTTACTGAGTGAGAGTAGGAGGAGGAAGAGCGCGCTTGTAGACAGAGGTTGCGGAAGGCAGAAAGAGCAATGCTTCCTATTTGCTATCTAATGACGAGCTTCCTGCCTCCCCCTGGCCCGCCCCCATCATGCCAGATTTATGACTCAGTCTCTTTGACTCAAGCCTGGCTCTGGCTCCAGTCTGCTCCCATTCCCTTTATCCACAGGTACACTTTGTCATCCCAAGTTCATCCTTGGCTGTCTCACAGGAGTGAGGTGTTCTGAATGCTAGCTGCTGTGCCACACTGTTAATGCGCACTATTTATTGTCTTACCTTATCAGATTGGTTGGGCTATTCATTTCCTTATGGTACAGGTGAGGAAACTGAGGCTTATATCTCACATCCCCATCATTGATTACTGATCAGCAATAACAGAGGATGTGTGCTTTGCCATGGGTGGGTCTCAAAAAGATACTGCTGAATAACGGAAGCACATCGCAGTAGACTTCATATTGTATTCATTCATTTTTTTTCAAACTATCTATAAATAGCAAATCTATGGACAGAAACTGTATGTTTGTCTGGAGCCAAGGATGGGAATGAGAATTAATTGCAAATGGCCAGGATGGTTATCATCAGAGGGACTAAAATGTTCAGAACTGACTGATGATGATGGCCGTGCTATTTGCTAAGCTAAAAAGTCATTGATGGGTATATTGGAAATAGAAGCATTTTATGCTATGTGCACTAATCCTTTCTTTTTCTCAATCTGCCAAGATGTAGGTCACATTTTCTGGTAATTCAAACTACCCTGGTTCTTCCTTCTTCTTCTTCTTCTTATTGTCCATAATGAGTTACATTATTTAATGGGCAAACAATGAGTTGTTATTCCCAGTTCCTCTATGCCTCTCTTCCCCATCCCCAATCAGCTGGATATCCTCCTCTTTGGGTCGTCTGGATCAGTCCTTGGGGCAGGGGACCATGGATATCCTAGTAGTCATTGACATCTTCCCCTGGCAGCTTATGCAGTGCCTTCCAGCATTACACTAACTACCATCTGGGGCTGGATACCATTCTGGACCTTGCAGGGTCTCTCGATGCTGATCATGGCTTTCTGTGGTTTCTTCAGCAACAGGATCTTGCCTCAGGCCTGGGGCGGGCATTCAAGAGCTTTGACAGAATCCTGTCTTGTTTTTGGAACCTCATGGGTCACTTTGGTCAACAGCTCAGTGAGGGAAGGAGCTGGTGACTGGGACCAGGAGTTGCCAAACTGATCGATTTTTCACAGGCTTAGACTCTCTCCTCTTCTATTCATGGCCCCTCTTGCCAGAAGACACCCACTAATTGCTCAATAGCTTACAGTATGGTCATGAGGATTTTATGATTTTGAACCCAATTTGGTTTAGCCTCATGCTTAAGTCATTCCCCTCCCCATTCCCTTACCTCTCATTCATAACCTCTCACTTCTTTCTACTGGTCTGCGTAGACTTTGCGGTTGGCCTGGTTAAGGACCACATATGAAGGAGAATATGTGGTGTTTGGCTTTCTGTTATTTTGAGAGATAGCTTAGTAGGATCTGCTCCAAGTCAGACCATTTTTCTCTAAATTTTGATATGTCATTTTCCCTTTCAGCTGAATAGAATTCCATCGTGTAAATATACCAAAGTTTTGTTATCCATTCCTCCATGGAAGGGCATTTTGGTTGATTCCAATTCTTGGCTATTATGAATTGAGCTGCTATAAACATACTTGCACTAATGTCTCTATCCTGAGATGTGACATCTTGCCAAACATTGAGGGTAAAGAGAGAGTACTTAGAGCAGCGAGAGAAATGATACTCATCACCTAAAAAGGCAAACCCATGTGCACTAATCCTTAACAGAACTATTAAAAGAATGCAAGAGAAAGAAGAGGAAAAGAAGGAAGAAAAGGGAGGAGCCAGAGAGATGCATTAGCAGGTAAGAGCACTTTCCACACAAGCATGGGGGCCTGAGGGGTGTCTGAGACTGCCTGAGTTTGATTCCTCATCATCCATGTAAACAGCTGGGCATGGCCATGCATGCCTGTAACCACAGTCCTGTAGGGAGTAGAGACCAGAGGATGGCCAGAGCTTTGAAAAACGACAAGCTCCTGAATCAGAGAGACTCTGGCTCAAGAAAACAAGCAGATGGATGATAGAAGGGGATACCTGATGTTTTCCTCTGGCCTTTGCATGTGTGTGCCTGGGGAGTGGGCATCTACACACACATGTGCATATACCACCCTCATACTACATCATGCCGACTAAATACATGCGCATGACAAAAGTGTAGATAAAGAATGAATGAAAGAAAAGTTAGAAAATAAAAGAAAAAAGGGATAAGAGAAAAAAGAGGTCACATAATCAGGAAGGAGCAATCCTCAATCCAAATCCGGGTCTGGGTTCTTACCCATACATGTCTTGTTTTCTTCCTGTTCTGGCTTCTTTCTTCCTCTAGTGTCCCCTCCCCCCTTTTTTCTTTCTTTTTCTGTCTCTTAAATCCAAGAGTGTGGTTTCTTTTGTCAACCTTGAGTCTTTTGGCCAGGTTGACCCATGCACCAGGCTGCTAAAACCCACATGCCAGTGGGTGTGAGTACCCACCCCGATTTGTGGTTAACACACCAGATTTGCAGACTCAGTCTCTGCATCAAGCCTGGCTCTGACTCTCCTGTCCTAGACCAAGGTCTAATTTGGCTTCACAAGCTTGTCCCTTGGCAGTCTCACAGGTGTAAGGTGCTCTTGTTTTCTGCCACCATCTGTCCTTGTCTACTCTGCACAGCCATCTGGCTTCAAAGACGTGAATATGGTCTCAGCAGTGATGGCCTGTGTGGCCTCACAGGGTCTCAGGAGTGTGACATTCTGTGTTCAGTAAAACACTCTATAGTTACTGACCATTCTTCTTTTACCCTTTGTTGTGGTCAACTTTCTAGTTGCTGTGCAGAAAGAACCCAAACAAAAGCGGCTTGTGGAGGAATGGGTTTATTTGGCTTATGGGCTTGAGGAGAGACTCCATCCTGGCAGGGAAAACGATGGCATGAGCAGAGGGGTGGACATCACCTCCACCACAGCACTGCAAACAATGGCAGGAAGGTGTGCCAAACACTGGTAAGGGGAAGATTTGAATCCAAAGTCTTTCAATGTGCCTTTTCCTTGGAAATTTCCAGGCATATAAACAGAATGTAAAAGGGCTTCAGGTATGACTACTAGGTCTAGCAGAAACTAAATGAGAGAAAAAGTCTTAAATGCAGAGAAGGTCATACACCCAAGCCAATAGCAGACCAAAGGTTCTGTTTGTTTTGGCGACACTTGCTTCTGACGGTGAATGTGGGTACCAGATTCCCTCTGTCCATGTACATGTGTCACCAGCCCTGGCAGAGTTTGATCTGAGTTCTTTAATCTGAGCTACCCCAAATCAATGTGTGCAAATCAAAACCAGATGGTTGCCTGAGAGTTAAAACCAACACGTGGAACGGAGCCTGTGAGCTTGTGAAGGCTCTGGTCTCTGAGAGGGAAACCAGATATCTTTGGGCACATTCATCATGTCAGCCTTCAAGTCTGGCACTCAGGCTTGGAAAGCCTTCTGACTGAGTGGATGACTTAGTGATTCTCAGCTCTCAGGGACACGCCTCTGCAGAAAGTGGCTGGTCCCCGAGCAGATGTAGTGTTCCCCAATGTGACAGAAATTGTCAATGTGTTCTATGTTACAGATAAATCACATTTACCACCGAGGAAGGGGCAAGCTGAGAAATTTGGTATTCACTATTAGCATCGGTGGTTAAGTTGTAATTTTAGCGCTGACTATGACAGCATGTACACTTCAGCTTCTCCCTGAACGATCCATTAGTAAAGGGAATGGATGGGTGTCCAGCTGTTGCCTCTTCATTTGTCAAACTCTTTCCAGGAAATTTGAAGGTTTTCATTTTGTTGACAGTGGGGAAGCCGGATGGATGTTCCCAATGGTTGCATATCAATCTTCAATTCGATACACTAACTTTAATTTTATATGGCCTTGAGATGGCATTTATTTTCTTTAATACTGTTATGTATTGGCTTCCCCTACAGAAATGCAGGGCTAAGTTGAGGAGGGATGAGCTGACAGCTGGCTTTGATGACAGAAGCAACCTGCATGAGGATGCCAGCAACTTCCTGACTTCCTAACCAGGAGAGAGAGAGAGAGAGAGAGAGAGAGAGAGAGAGAGAGAGAGAGAGAGAGAGAGAGAGAGAGACAGCAGCCTAGCATTTTAAAAGTTATTCTCCTCTTTGAATACTTGCACTTGGATTTGGAGAAAGTCTCCGATTTCCCTTTGCACTTAACCTGTTTTGAATTTTTATCACAGACAACCTCCTGAAAATGTATCTCCTTTAAAAAGTATGCACACCAATGAAAACAGTTCTTTATTCATGTGTACAGCTCCCCCCAACCCTAACTAATGCCTATTTAAACCATACAGTATAGTTAACTTTTATGAAGACTAAAATTAAGAAATATGTCATCAAGTTGCTTACATTTTTGTTTCTCCACCAGTCTGATATTCTCCTCTGTGCAATAGCTTGCCAGTTGGCTATAGTTCAGAGACCAATTTTTCTAGAAGTTACTTAATACACTTTGCTGGTGAAATGGGCTAGTGGTAGCTTATTTTGAACTTCAATTTATGGAATCTTTAATCCATTGCAGTGGTCTAATACAGACTGAAAGGAAAGGTCTCCCAGGTGGCAATGCCCAGAAGGGTCACAAGTTTATTGGTCTCAGAGCTTCCATCACAGGGGTTGGCTTGTTGTTATGTGAGGCCAAAAGTTAAAACACCTGTGATATAGGTGTGTATTTTAAGAAATGAGAAGCCTGGGGTTGTGATATGACTTGGTTGATAGAATATTCCAGTAGCATGTACCAAGCCCATCCCCAAGGTTGAATTAACAGAGCACACCTATAATCCTGATAGTCAGTAGGCAGAGGCAGGAGGATCAAAAGATCAAGGTCCTTCTCAGCTACACTGGAAGTTCAAGGCCTGCCTGGGCTGCATGGGATTTTCTCTCAAATTAAGAAAAAAGATTAGAAACAAAAAAGTCAAGCAAAAGATTTCTCTTTCTCACAGTGGTACTTGGAGAGTGAGAGAATATCCAAGTTTGCTCACTAAGCAGGTGGCCTTGGCCTGGGCTTGCGCTTTACTGTTGGGAGAGCTGACGATGAGCAGATCTGGAAGTACAGCTAAGCTCTCTCACACAGATTTTCTTGGAGGTCTTTGAACTAAAGGTTGCTGGTGTGTAGCCTGTCCACATGCGAAGTGTCACATGGTTGAACATGCTGCACCAAAAGGGTGTTCTCTGAAGCGATAACCTTTTAAAATGAGCAGCTCTGTCCCTGAACAGCACTTGCTTTCCTAGAAATGTCACTCTTCACCTTTATTTAAATGATACTACACTTTTAATGTAAAAGCCACAAAGCTGTCAAAGCACAATAAGGAATAAAGAGAAATTAATAATGAGTAAAGCCATTTTTAAAGGAAAAATGTGTAAAAAGAGGTCTTTCTTAATTAAAGTGAAGACTTTTGGAGGGCTCTAAGAAAGGTGTAATTTGCAAGAAAGGTACATTTCTTGTAGGGAGTTCCTTGGAGAGAATGCTGTTGTAGTCAACTTACTCTGTTGCTGAGCAAAAAGAACCAAGGCAAACGTGGCTTGTGGAGGAATGGGTTTATTTGACTTACAGACTTGAGGGGAGACTCCAGCATGGAAGGGAAACTGACGGCATGAGCAGGGGGTGGACATCACCTCCGCCACAGCACTGCAAACAGTGGCAGGAAGGTGTGCCAAACACTGGCAAGGGGAAGCTGGCTTATAACCCCATAAGGCCGCCCCTAACGATACAGCTCCAGCGAGGTTCTAAGACCCAAACTGCCATGAGCTGAGGATTAGTCATTCAGAACACATTTATTTGTTTGTGGGGACACCTGGATCAAACCATGACAAACCATAAAATGCACAGGTCACCATGGACCTCTGGGGAAGGAGAAGCAGTATCTAAGTCCTGGGTGTTGTGTCACAGAGAGGGACCCATTAGTTACCAGGGGATGTGGAGAGGACCCCACAGGGCTGCAGGCAGCGTAGGTCTTGGTGTTAGGGGCACATATGGCTAAGAGTTAGGAGAGACTCCTGCAGTTTGTTCTTTCCTGCTCTTCACAGATGAATCAATAGTTTTTCTTAAACATGTGATAAGTGAAAATTCCCAATTGCAAGACAGACATTAGTCAGGAGAGTTTTTAAGCTAATTCCTTTTTATTTTCTGCTCAAACACCATGAAATATTGATCAGCTACTCCTTGTATGGTTTCCTAAGCCCTAGGCAGATGAGTGGATAACTAGCAGCCATTTGTTATTTCAGAGAACTGATGATCCATCATCAGAGAATTGATGATCCATCCTGTTTTAAGTAGTTGACAAAACAGGTCGATCCAGGATCGAGCTCTGTGGATGTGACCCCTGGAGGTAGTTGAGGACTCTTTTATGGTTGAGGAAAGAACAGGGTGACATTTGACCAATGAAGAAGTGTTTTCTTTTGAATTTTGTATTCTTGATACACTTATAAGAACATTTCTGAGGGTAATCTTAAGAATATTTTCTTGATCTAGCAACAGATATGCAGAACAAAGCTTGTCTCATATTTTTGTTTCTTGACATTTTGAGGGGAAGTGCTCTCATCGTGTGGGTGGGGCAGGCTCTCTGGGGGGGGTTATAACATCTATTTTACTGGTTTGATGGAAGGATCAGTACATGGAAATATTATGTTTATTAGTTTTAAAAACACTTTGTTGCGATATCAGCCTGTGTCTTGACTCAACATTCTGACATGGGAAGAATACCTGAAAGCCATGATTTTATTTATCTTTATCTCTTTGGTCTTTTAATCCTCTAGTTTCTTTTCTGCCCTCTCCCTCTGTATCTTTACTCCTCATCAAGTGTGATCATAAATGCTCTTATTCCACACTTCCTACTTCAGTGCTCATCTTCCCCTGATGCTGCCTGGGATTCATCTTCATTCTCTTGAGGATATTATTGAGTTCAGATATATCTTAGTTCATTCTGACCATTATAACAAGATGCCATCCACTGGGCTGCTTAAACAGCAGAAACTTATTTTCCAAAGTTTTGGAAGGTGGGAAAGCCAAGACCAAAGCTCTGGGATGTTTGGAATCTGGTGAGGGCCTGCTTTCTGGTCCAGAAAAGATACCTTGTGGGTGTGTCCTTACATGAAAGAAGGAGTAAGAGGATTTCCTATAGTCCTTTTAGTAAGATTAATCTCTTACATCGGTGGGTCCCATCCCCATGACTTTAGCACCTCCTGAAAACCTCAAGTACTGTTGCTTTTCTTACTGCTGTAGCAGCTCGAGAGAGGAAAGGCTTACTTTGTCTCAGTATCAGTGCATCATGGTAAGGAAGGCGTGGCAGCAGGTGGAGGAGGCTCCTGAATCTGAAAGCAGAGAGCTTGCACTGAAGAACAAAGGTGGCTGTATCCTTCATGGTCCTCCGCCGAGGACCCACTTCTGCTAGCTAAGCCTCATGTCTCAAAGATTTTATAACCTCTAAAACAATGCCACCAGCTGAGTATGATTCAGATTCAAACCACATGGCCCCATCTCCTAATGCCATGACTTTGGGGGAAAAGATTTCAATGGGGGGCACAAACTTTCAGAACATAGCAAGAGAGAAATTCCCTGATTTGGAAAAATGTAGGAGAGCAAAGTGGAAATAATGTGTGTATTAGCCCTGGGTCTGCAGGGCTGCTCTCTCTCTGAGGTCTCTCATCACTACGTCCGTTTTGCCTTGGGGCTAACGAGTTCCTAGACCACAGAGGATGCTCAGTGCCTGGTGTTTTCCATGGATTGAAGGTATCTGATATGTGATGGTACACAGTTTCTAAATCTCCAGCCGGCCAGCAACGGAGTGAGTGATGAGGAATAAAACCTTGCATGGGACATACATCACCACATATAATGCTACCTAGGAAGCCACTCTGAAGTCTGGCTTAACTCAACAGTCATTGGTTTAGTTATTGATTCAAGGGGTTGAAAATCTGAGTTGGCCTCAGCTGGAGAAGACACACAGTCTTTGTTCAGCTTCCTCTGCTGCAGGATAACTGGGTAGCTCTTCTTCTGAGGGTTGCCCGAATGTCATGTAGTGGGGTGGGGCTCTAGGGTGACCTAGGTAATTGGACCATACACTTTTCATCCTCGTCAACGCTTCTTTGAATGACTATGGGTTCTGAGAGCACGGGTTGAGGAGGAAGACACACATCTCCGTGCGGGCAGTGTCATATTGAGAACATTCTGCTACCATGCCAGATTCAAAGGATGGAGGACAGATTGTCATCTCTTGAGGGGAGTCATGACACACTTACCTTGCCAAGGGAACATGGATATAAGAAGGGGAATAATTAAGGTCCTTAGTTTTGAAATTGCTTTGTGGACATGTTATAATCATATTTAAATAACTCATATTTAAAGTGAAAAATTTAATGTTTGTACACAGTTAGATGCCTGTAAAACCATTATCATAGTCAAGTTTGTGAACATACATACCTCTCTCTCTCTCAAATTTCAACATGCCTCTTGGTAATCCTTCCCTTCTGCCTATCCCTACATCCCCAGGTGTTGCAGTCAGCTTTCTAGTTGCTGTGCAGAAAGAACCCAAACAAAAGCGGCTTGTGGAGGAATGGGTTTATTTGGCTTACGGACTCGAGGGAAGACTTCATCCTGGCAGGGAAATCAATGGCATGAGCAGAGGGGTGGACATCACCTCTGCCACAGCACTGCAAACAGTGGCAGAAGGTGTGCCAAACCCTGGCAAGGGGAAGCTGGCTTATAACCCCATAAGCCCACCCCTGACAACACAGCTTCATCAAGGTTGTAACCCAAACTGCCATCAGCTGAGGATCCATCTATCAGAACACATTCATTTGTTTGTGGGGGACACCTGGATCAAACCATGACACCAGGTGACCACTGATCTGCTCTCTGTCACTGTAGATTCATTTACTTTTTCTAGAATTTTATTGAGATGGAGTTAAACAGGTACTCTTTGTTTTTTTGTGTGCCTTCTTCACTCAGAATAATTATTTTCAGATTTATCCATGTTGAGACTTTTTTTCTAAGTACATTACTTTTTACTGTTGAGTTGTTGTGTAGATATGACTTTATTTACCTGTGAATGGAAATGGTTGCTTTTAGATTGGTCTATTTCAAATAAAGCTGCCATGAGTTTCCATTTACCAGTCTTTGGATGGATATATACTTTCATTTGTCTCCAGTTAAATAGCTAGGAGTGGAATGACTAGACTGTAAAGTAAAATAATCCCTAAATTTTAAGTAAAGTGTTTGGGGCATTTAACCTTGCTCCCCGCAGTGTATGGGAGTTCCTCTGACTTCTCACTGTGTTTTAATCTCAGCTACTTTAATAGGTGTACTCAGTGGGAGGGTTAGCGTTCACCTTCACCTTGGTTGGACTACCCTCATACTTCCAATCCTCCTGCCTCAGGCTCCCCAGTGTTGTGATTATGGGTGTGGGTGCCATTAGATCAGGTTTTCAACTTGCTTTTGAAGGACAAGCATTTTAAAGTTTGAAGCCCAATTTATCAATTTAATGTATCTAATTTTTTCTCCTTAATCCAAATTCACTAAGGCTTTCTGCTATGTTTTCTTCCAGAAATTTTGTATAATTTTTATCTTAAAGTGTATAGCTTTAGGTACTACACTTCTTAGTCAATTTTACATACAGTATAAATACAGACATCCCATTTGTAGAGGTTTGACTGTATGGCCTCATAAACTTAGGCATTTTTTAAAAATAAGATTGAACTTGCAACTTGAGTCTCCAGTGGGCAGAGACCTGGTGGGGAAGAGGTATGTCACTGGGGGCTGATCTTGTAGTCCAGCCCTCAGGTGTGTAAAGAGCCAGTTTTAAGCTCTGGCTATTCTTCTTTGCTGGCCGCTTGCTTTTCTCTCACTGCTATGATGATGTATGATGGAGTGAGCCAGCTTCTTCTGCCATTGATGGTGTTTCCCCTAGGTTCTGTAAGCCTGAAATAAACCCTTTTCTACCATAAGCTGCTTCTGGTCGGGTGTTTGTTTGGCAATATGAAGGTAACTGCAACACTATTCTTTCAGTATCATTTCTTACAGAGATGATACTTCAGTTGTCTACATCTGTGTGACATTGTTTTCAAATTCTTTTTTGTTTCATTGATAAATTTATCTTCATGTTAATTCTGGCTTACCAGAATTTTGCATTAAGACTGAAATCAGTTAATGTTCCTTCTCCAACCTTCCTCCCTCCTTTTCAAAGTCACACCATTTTCTTGTGCAGACCAGTGCTCAAATGAGTGTGTGAAGGAGCCTCTCCAAATTTCTGTGGTGCTGTCTATGGAAAGTCCTCTGGTTTGTGCGTGTGTGTGTGTGTGTGTGTGTGTGTGTGTGTGTGTGTGTGTGTGAAACGCCATGGGGATGTCATCCTCCATGCTGGGGTCATCATGCTCCTGTGAGTAACTCCTTCCCTATGTTCCTATAAGGAAGCCCAACAATTGCACTGGTTCACCCAGCCAGACTTGGAAAGAATCATTACCTGTCTTTCAATGATCTACCTAGGCAGCAGACATTTTTCATGTCTCCCCAGGAAGTATTCCCCAATAGTGTCCCCTCAGTGGACCAACTAAGTCCCAACAGGCTTCCTCTCTCGACACAAATGCTTTCACATCAAGATGGTGGGTCAGTGCTAAGACACAGTTTATATTTTTCTCCCTCTGTGTCTTAATTATCATTGTGCCTGATATCCAGTGTCTTCCTCATATGTTGTGCTTGGTTTTTGTGCTGCTTTGGGCTGGAGGGTAGAGTGGTTCTCTAAGAAATAAAAGCCACAAATTGGGGTATTTTTAATCTATAACATACCAGAGGAAGTGCCAGATAAATTGGAGATTTTAACCACTCTTGTTTTGTATTTGTTCATTTGTTTGTTTTGGAGATGGGGTTTCACTATATAGCCCTGGCTAGCCTAGAACTCTCTCTGTATACCAGGCTAGCCCCAAATTTGAGCCATCCTTCTGCATCTTCTTTCTAGTGCTGGAAATATGGGTATGTACCATGATACCAAGCCATTCTTGCATTTTTATATGTTTGTTGGAATCCTTTGAGTTATCAATTGCCTTGACATGTTAAAACAGTCTTAAGAGATTTGGCCTAGAACTGCCTGTGTCAAAATAAGACAAAATGCAAGTCTTCAAATTCTCATGTGATCAATAGCATTCATTGGATAACTTGTCGATGAGTGTATGCGGGGAGGGTGGAGGTGAAGTCTGAGAAAGCAGACAAAAGGGGGAAAGGTCTAGATGCTGCTGGCCAAGGTGGATTGTTCTTATAAAATGGAAAGGGGTTAGAGTATATGTATGTTTGGGAAATTGCAAGTAGTTCAATGCAGAGAAATGAATGGCAAAGGACGGGTAGGGGAGAAATGAGGGGAAGAAGAATGCTGCTGAAAAGCAGGGATAAAGAGAAGCAGGCAATGCATAGCTGGAAGCCTTGCACAGGGCTAGACTACTGTGATGGCAGGGAGGGCACTGCACAAGCTGATGGCGCTAAAGGACTGTAGTGGCAGTCATAGCTTGGAGACACAGCTGCGTGCAGCGGAAGAGTGGACAGTGCTGGGATGGGGCTCGGGTGCAGCCACAATCACGCTACATGCCGGGTTCTTTTTTGTATGTCTATATGTGTGTGGTGAGTATGTGCGTTGGAACATGCATGCGTGCTGGTATGGGTGAGTGTACATGTGGTGACAGAGTTGAGGTAGAGTGTCCTCTGTCCCTCTCCATCTTATTTTTTGAGACGGGGTCTCTTGCTGAATGTACAGCTCACTGATTTCACTTGACTAGCCAACAAGTCCTAGGGATCCTCCTGTCTCTGCCTCCCCAGCACTGCTGTGCCCAGCTTTTAACTGGAAGTTGGAGATCCAAACTCTTGTCACAGGTCTTATTCTTCTGTGGCAAGCACATCGCTCACTGAACCACCTCCCCAGGCCATCAGGGGAGGCTGTAGGGAGGGTGTTGGGCTAGCCTTGATGAGAATGGAGAAATAACCTGAAAAAATATTGGCGGAAGCTAGAGAAAAGAAAAGTTCATGAGATATTTAAGAGGTAAAGGTGGTGAGACTTTGAATAAATGTATTTGAAGACTTGGAGATGGGGGGTGAGTTAAGGATGACTTGGTTTTATGACGCAAGTAAAGTCCTTTGTCAAGTAAAGTGAGTCATTGGAATTATGAGACAAAGAGATAGACGTGTGTGTCTATGGAGCCTCCATGTAGAAAATTTTCTCTCTATTTTTAGAAGACTGGTGGATCAATTGAGCCTCTTTCTGTTGTATGTCCCATATATTTAGTTCCAGCTGGCTTAAGAAAAATATGAAAATATAGTGGATGTTGTAATTGAATTGTCCAGGGTTATGTTATCATCAAGCTAAGCAGAATTGGGTTTAGTAAATGAAGAGGACTTTTATTGTGTGGTGGTGGTAGCAGAGATGGCTTCCATCTGTCAATCAGATCAAAGGCAAGGGAGTGAACTTTTACCAATGGTAACAAAGTACTGAAACAAAGCTTCATTGGATCTGACTTGTGTTCTTAATTCTAAATCAATTCCTACGCATGAGAAGATAGATGATTTTGTCAGGATCATGTGATCTCTCTAGAAAGCCAGGTGTGGAAGCTGATGAGATGGTCCAGTGGGTTGGAGCACTTGCTGAGCAAGCATGAGGGCCTGAGTTCAATCTCTGTCACTCGTGTATACAAAGCTGAATATAATCATGCATGTCTATAACCTTGGCTCTGAGGAGGGTGGAGAAAGAGGATGAGAGGATCACTGGATCTCACTGGTTAGCCAGTCCTGCTTCAAATTCAGGGAGAGATCCTGTTTCAAGAAAATAAGGTGGGAGATGAGGACACTCAGCATCCTCGAGTGGCCTCTGCATGAGAGAACATGACTCATACACATCTGCACATGTATGTGCATACAACACACACACACACATACCAACACCACCAACAAATCAGGGGTTGGTAATTCTCCCTCCTCCCCCTCTACTACAGGAATGGATGCTTAGCAGGTGAAAACACCCCATGCCTCCCACCATTTCCCTCTTGCTGCTGAGCAGCAGCTGTGCCTGCTGAATGAAATTGCTGAACTCCAGCCACTCACAGCTGCTCCTCCACCATAGTAACTTGTTAGCTTGTCACTGGGCGTCGTGACTTCTTCAAGGAGGGGAGATTGATTGTGTGCACGGTTGCCATGCCTCCCTACAGTGAAGCCAGCTTCAATTGATTTTCAGCCTAGGGAAGAATCCATATCCCTGGCCCGCTTTCATAGCATGCACTCAATGTGACTAATAAGGGCCTCCTGAATAACAGTGTCATATTGGCAATTATGTTTATGTGACGTGCATGGAAATGATAGAATTGAGCAGCTTTGCTGAAATATGTACAGGCTGGGCTGTTGGAACTGGTAGGCACCTGCAGAATCGTAATCAACTCATCCACCATTGCTAACACAAAACTTTGGTTTTCCACCCCATATGAGTGAATTTTATTTAAATAGGTTAATGTCCGGTAGGTGCTGGCATGGAATTAAATAGTCTTTGATGGTGGATCTCTCACAGTTTGGGAACCACTAGTTTAGATCAGCTACCTTGACCCTGATGGCAGGGGACATCAAAGAAATTGATAACTAAGAGAAGTGATCCACACAAAGGTACAGGACAGAGGTAGAATAAGAATGTGGGTCACTTGAACCTTCTCTCAAGTTTGATATTTTTCTACTCTATCTGGCCAAATCTAATGAAATATTCCATTGGTAGAGAAGAATTTGGGGCTCTTTAAAATAATTCTTTTTTTATGCCAAGCACCAGAATTTAAGGAATTGGTTATGTGATTCCTGGGCCGTTTAAAGAAAAAGGAAAATGGTGAGTTGAGTGATAACATGGAAACCACTGTGGTTATCGTGTTGGAAAGACAAAGTTCTCAACGGTGCTTGATTTCCAATCAGCATGCCTGGGCTGCTCCTGGTAAAAAAATTCTTAAATTTAGTAAGTAATTACTAGAGTTTTTAGGCAAATTGGATCCTTAAATTTTGTTTTTTTTTTTTAAATTTACTTTCCAGAAGATATTTATGCTTGTTCTTTATTCTCTGAAGAACAGGTACCTGCCATGTCTTCTAAAGCCCCTTAGTCTCATGACAAGTCCATCAAGCAGATATTGTCACTCTCATTTAATGGAGGATGAAGGTGGCCAGAGAGGTAAAGGACATCAGCGTGTCCACACAGCTAGTCAGGGTGGGTACTTTCTGATTGTCATGGCTGGCCCTCGCCTTCTCTCTAGAGAACATTTTCTGCATGTAAGATGCTTCCAGGTGCTGACAGTGCCAATGACTATTTGTTTAACTACCACCAACAACAAAATAACCACCAGCAGCAAAGTCTTTATGGAAATGATAAGCACTGAAGCTTTCAGACCTTTAAACGGTCTGGGCATAGACTGACTTCTAGAATGGTCCATTTCCACTTTCAGCTAAAGCAGGGATCAACATACTGCAGCCTGTGGGCTAGATTCAACCTATTACTTGTTTGGTTGCGTTTTTTAAATGCATCCACACACACAAACACACATATATATGGGCATGTGTGTGTGGACAACAGAGGGCATTCTCAGATGTTGTTCCTTAGCAAAGCTGTCCTTTTTTTTTTGAGACAGAGTCTTTCATTGGCTTGCAGCTCACCAAGGAAGTTAGACTGGCTAACCAGTGGGTCCTAGGGATCCTCCTGTCTCTGCCTACCCAGTGCTGAGATTACAGGCACATGCCATCACACCTTACATTTTAACATGCGTATTGGAGATGAAACACAGATTGTCATACTTGTGAGGCAAGCCCTTTGCCAACTGAGCTATCTCCCCAGCCTCCTTAAAAATAATAAATGTTTATTGGAACACAGTCACATCCATTCCTCTATGTATCTCCATGGTTGCTTTTGTGCTACTAGAGCAAATTAGAGTTAGTGCCATAGAAAACATACAGTTCGTAAAGCCTACAAATTTCTGTCACCTGCCCCATTATAGGAAGTTTGTTGACCCTCCAGCACAGAAATGATTTGTAGGTTGTGTTCCTCAGGGACCTTTGCATTCACTGAGTTGGAACTCAAAAACCTCTCTTATGCATGTCAGTGAACAAGGTTCTTAGGGTTTAATTTGCTTCAAACAGAGAAGTCCTGCTTTTATATCTATTATATATTGGGTTTTCACAGTTGAATCTGTGATAGATCAAAGTGATAGATGGGTTAGAGACATTAGGTCAGATTCCTGGAGAGTTCTTTAAATGTTTGTGTAATTGCTGACCCTTGTAGAAAAGCCCACATGCCTCTGAAAAATAAATTCTAGAACATGGTGTCTTATTTTCATAGGGGAGACAAAATTCTCCTGCTTATGATAAAATTCAGTTACTTAATGAGCCATAAACCTACATGAGGATTTGTATTCAACATTTTACATTTTAGGAATATAACCTAATAGAGAACTCAAACTGGAACTGAGCTGGAAGCTCCTTTCACACACACTCCCTGCCCCCCTTAGCTAGTTTTCTTTGTATCATAAGGGTTTATGCAAGCTGCTGGGGGAGAAAAGCTATCAATATTTATACCCAGCTATGGACCCTGTGTATTACCCAAATGACCTGCCAGGCAGCAGGTACCCACTGGAGAAATAGTGGTATGATTATTATGAGAGTGACCAGCCACTTTTTGATTGGATATGAGGCTCTCTTCACAGGAGGAAATTCATACCTGTAAACCTGGCCAAAAGCCAATGATCAGAGACTTAGGCACTAGGGGAAACCTGCCATGGTGCTTATGCTAAATGGACAACATATCAAATTGCCTTCTGAATATCTATATTTTTCCCATAGCTTAGTATTGCTTGAAGCCTTGATCACTGAAACTTCTTACTACAATGGCAGTGATTAGTACAGTGATGTACAGCACTCAAAATTGCTGAGACTAAATCACCCTGAGGCTCAGAGAACCTCGCAGCATGGGGTTGAAAGAGTAAGAACAGGAAGATGAGGAGGAGAGCTGTGAAGCACTGTTATCTGGATATGACTTGATCCTTACACTCATGAACTCACAGCAGCGGTGGTTTCCTGAGCCAGCTTGAGCCTTTCAATACTTCATTATTGGAAGGGGAAGGATACATGAGACCCCACACCTCCCAGAGTAGCTAATGGCAGCTAATGGTTGCTGGTAGACAGGAGTCAGGTTCATCAGTGCTATAGCCATTGTTAAATTACTAATTCCACACTAAATAATCTTCTACGCATGATCATGTAAGAAATTTAACTCAACAGATATGAAGTAAGGTGGGAATTAATAAGGAAAAGAAGGGTGTGAATGAGGGAAGGGGATAAGAGAGGGGCAATATTATAATATACTATAAAATAAAATAATAACATGTATTATATACATGTATTAAAATGTCAAAAATAGAAAAATTAAAAAAATTAAAAAGGGATATCTATGTTAACATAAGACTCTTAGGGTGGACCTAGTATGAATCTGGACCCCGACAAGTTCAGAGGGAAGTCCATACGAAGATCTATATACAAGGAGTGAGCAAGTATCTTCAAGCTGAGGAGAGAGGTCTGAGAAGAACTCCTGCTGCTTCTTGATCTTGACTTTCAGTCTCCACACTCATGATAAAATGCATTTCTGCTCAGCCATCCAGACCGTGGTCCTTAATTAGGACAGCCTTGGCATAACATCAAGGCTGCAGCATTCTAAGGTTTGGTGTGTTCCATCATTGCCCTTGTCCCCAGTGCACAGTGATTGAACTTGAGTCTTCCCAGTATCCTTTGGTTTTCCATTTGCAGAACTCAGTTGGGTCACTCTCGCATACAGAAATTTCATCTATTTCCATTTGGTTTTCTTTTTATTTCCTGAGTTTTTGGGAAACCTTTGCTGTC
>PVHP010015845.1:0-36634 GCA_004024765.1 Zapus hudsonius | reverse complement strand
ACAACACACACACACACACACACACACAGAGAGAGAGAGAGAGAGAGAGAGAGAGAGAGAGAGAGAGAGAGAGAGAGAGAGATGCTTGTTGGAATTAGTAGAAATCAGTGAAATCAGTGGCCTGGGAATGTAGTGGATGTCTTTTCACAGAACTGCTAAGGTCAACTAGAGATGATTTATGAAAAAAGAAGGGGAGGGGCCTAGTTGCTATGGCAACAAGACTTTGACACACTGCAGCCTCCTGTCTAGGAGCTGAACTTCTCAGTGTGAAATGATCTCTTCCTGTGAACACTTGTGAAACCTTGGAGGTGCTGGACACCTCAGAGGATATGAACTAGACCTGGAGGAGGACGGGTCTGTGCGCACTGGACAGTTCTCGACTCTGATTTTCCATCACTTAGTACTTCCTAAAATTTCTCAAAAGATCATTTAAAAAAGCAGTCAGTAATCAAGAAATGAGTTTCTTCTGCCACATGGTTAATACTATTCTGAATTGTAAGAACATCATCTGCTTAGCTTTACAGATATACTAAGCTTCCAAAGAAGCCTTTTGTTATCCATGAAATTTGTCTTTGAGTGAACCCATGGTGATCTTCCTGTCTTAGACTCCTGAGTGCCGGGATTACAGGAGTGAGCCGCCGTGCTTAGCCAGGGTGTGTTTTTTAACAGAGGGGGTTTCAGGCCCAAGGTGAGTGTGGCCAAGAGTGAAAAGCACTCTCGTCATTCCAGGGCTCACTGTGTCCTTAGGTAGTTTGGTGTCCATAGGGGAAAACAGTACATTGGCCACGTAAAAGAACTGAGAGGAATTATCAGATTCTTGTGAATATTAGCACTACACAGAAGACAGAAGAAAGCTACTTTTCTAAAATTTCACCTGATAAATTTTCCCTTTCACTGTCTTTTGCTGAGCCAATACACACAGGAGACTCTTTATAGATAAAGTGTACATTTTATCAGAAGGTTCTGTAGGCTATGCACCCAAAGCACAGGAAACAAACCATCTAAAGTATCTCTTTTTTTTTTTTAATGGAGGAACCCTCCACAGTCCAGCTCAACACACATCCACAGAAACATGGCAAAGTCGTTCCCACGCACAGAGGCAGGAGGGTGGTACCTCATGTGAGACTTCACGTCCAGCAGCTCCAGAGCAGTGACCCGGGGCTCACCAGCCAGGTTTTGTAAGATCTTCAGCCTTGGCCCACAGTGCTTGTAAAATTCCGTGCAAATGCTCAGCAGGGATTCCCGGGGTCTTCTGAACTCTTCTCGAGCAATGCGTTCATCTACTTCCTCTCTGGGAAGGCCTTGACCTTCCTCCAACAAGTGAAGGTTTTCCCTAGAAGATGATGGAAGGTTAAGTGGTGCTCTCCAAATGGTGAGCGGCCTGCTAACTAAGGGGTTAAGGAATCAGCAGGGTGAGGTTCATGAGAAGCTCCTAGGAAGGATAAATTGAATTTTTCAGTGGCAAGGCATTACCAAATGCGAGGCTTCACATCAGCCACTTCCTGTGGATTTACTTGGAAATAAGCATGTCATGCCTCCATTGGATGGATCTAAAGGAACCCTAACCCAAATCCACACATCCTTTCCGACCTGGTATAGATGATGGTGAGTCTTTCTGTACCTGATAAAGTGCAGCTTGGCTCCTTGCTCTTGGTACCTGGGAAGTCAGAAAACAACCTGTAGAACTATCAGAGCAAGAACAGCATCTCTGCTGAAGCTTCCTAGAAACCTTCTCATAGAAAAGCTCATAAACACATACATATTCATCCTAAAGTTTAGTATCTTTATCTTTCGTTTGGCTGCTACGCATATTGCAACTGCAATGAACCCACTTCGTTGTCATATAATTTAGAATAACATATAATGAGCCATATAACTCATAGAAAGAAAGTATAAAAATGCATAAAATCTCAAAGCATTCAGACAAGAGAGAGAAACTTTTAGAAAACTTGAAATCTAAACTATAGTAACAATATTATGTCTGCTTCAGGTGGCCAGATGTGTAAACCGAGCTGACTTCTTTCCATTTGGGAAACATTGTATTATGACTGATAATAAGGCCTATGAGACCTCTTTTATCCCGGTAGCATTCATTAAGTGGTTGAACCTCATCCAGTCACTTACACTGTATCCTTGAACAGTGTATAGTTGAACCGAACCCAGCATACCCACAGAAGTCCCTGCATCTCACTTACACTGTATCCCTTTTTCCCACAAATGTAAGGAATGTTCAAATGGGGTCCTTATCATCATATAATTTATAGTTGAATATTAATTTTCTTTTGTCTTATTTTTAATATAAACACGTATGGTAGACACAGAATTAAATTTGTAGAAATAGTAATTTATTCTTAAAACTATGCTTCGGAGGAATGGAAACTATTCTTATTAATAGGTCTCCTTATGAACTTGCTAACTGCTCTGTACTTATAAAAGACAACTTTTGTTAAGCTGATTTGGGGTTTGTACTATCTTAAATCTTCTTTGGAAGAGGAGCTATCTCAAGTTGCTGGTGTATGTGTTGGAGTGTTTAGAGGTAAGTACAGATAGAATAAGGAAGGTACAATATTAACCAATGAAAAAAAATATTAACCAATGAAGACTTCATCTGAGTGTCACCAAATCAAGGAAAGGAGACTATGTGAACAACTATGAAAGCACCGTTTGAGAACACAAGTCAAAGTCAAAATCTGGGTGAAATGCCGGTAGAAAATCTTCCCCAGGAATCAGCATGTGCTGGTCATCAGTGTTTCATCTGCTCTTTTGTTGGAGGCAAATGAAACATCTCTGGAATGGCTAGAAGGCCACTCCTGAGGCACCATGGGATTTAGCACTATCGTCCCAACAAACCCACACTAACTCAAGAAGGGGATTGCTTTTCTCCTTGACAATTTTAAAAGTATGTTCTTATAACTAAATTCTTACTGTCTTTTTCTTTTCCTTGAAGTTTTTCACATATATTGGTTATTTTCAGGACTCATTTCATTCTCAACAGCTGAAATTCAGATTGTATGAACTTGAGAGGTCATAGGCACGGTGAATTACCTTGTGTTCACTCCAGATGACATAGTGTGATTGGCTGTGGTTGTCCCCTTGTGACCTTGATCACACCTGCTCATCTGTGGGGCTGTCATAGGCCTTCAACAGTATCAGTAGTTGCCAGGATCAAACAACAGAAGTGGAAACAGTTATAAATTTTCAACTTCTTGAAACCCATCTAAATTTTAAAGTCCTAAAGAGACAGGCTATCTAGCTTGGAGCTTTCTGTTATTAAGAGGGACTTGAAAGGAAACGTAGATTCCCAAGGTCTATAAGCTCAAGACAATTTATATTCTCTGATTTCTTGGTTCTGAGTAATGAACTGTCACACTTCAAGTAAGATGTAATCACAATCCTAAATCAATACCAACTTCAGGTTAAGAGCTGATCCTTCAATTCTACAGGTCCCTGAAGTTAACCATTGTAGACAAGGTGGTCATATCTCTTTGGCTAGCACCACCACAGTCAATCTGTCAATTTTTCTGAGAACTCATGAAAGAGTAAAATAATTCTGCTAGTGTTTATCCAAGAAAGGAGAATATTTGTATCTACTTTAAGTCAGTAATTTACAAGCTTAGTAACAGATTCAAATTGTTTCATTTTAGATCTGCAAGGGTTAAGTATGAGATAAAATTTTGTCTTTATATTGGCATCTGAGGGGCAGAAGAGATAATGAAGTTTTTCAGAGCAATAATTGTAATGAAATCTATAAATCTTGCTCCTTCCATGTTGCTGATATTCAGACTGCTGGAAAGTAACTAAACTTTATGAATCCCAGCAGACCTTGTTGTGGTAGAATTTAAAGATGATCTCAAGATCTTTGCTGCCTGATGTTATTACAGTGATTATATTATATAGCAAAAACAAAAGGGGCAATTGTCTGGGTCAGTTCAATGTAAACATTGTAGCTTTCTTTTCATGAAATAAAGTAATGAGAACTATGGACATGAAATTCTTTTTTAAGAAGTGAAGCCAGAGCCGTGGATATATCTCAGTGGCTAAAGGTACTTGTTCTACAAGCCTGCCAACCTGAGTTGCACCCACAGCCTACAGCAGGCAATGGGCGGGGGAGGGTAGAAGAATCTGGAAGCTCATGGGCCAGTTAGTCTGGTCTTTCTAGTGGTAAACAGCAAGAGAGACCCTGTCACAAAGAAGTTGGAAGAAGACTGACGACCCCGTGTTGTCCTCTGACCCCAGCACACATAAATGCACACTAAAAACTTTTAAAAATGGAGCAAATTTTGTTGTTGCTACTAACCAATGAGGATTTCTTCTACTCAACAAGGGAAATATTAATTCTTTGTGTATTTTAGGTCACAGAAAGTTGAATGCTAGAGCTGTATTTATGACTCCTCGTGGAATTGTATGTGAGTTAATTTTGAATATGTTAATTCACTTCTCATCACAGAAGGGAATATAAAAATAGGAAGAAAGGATTAAGAGTGTGTATTATTTGGAGAAGTGACTGATGTGTTGTGTGGAGAAAGCTGACCACTTTTCCATGCTCTGGTTATTGAGGAGTTGTAGCCAGGTACAGAAGGAGTGTAATCACACCTTCCTCTCTGGAATATTCTTCCTCCCAGGACCTTCAATGAAATCATCAGCATAGCAGTTTGCCATGGCTCTGTGCTCCACCTCTTCCTGCTGACACATTTTGGGTTCATACGAGCATTTTAGGATGAGAGTCTTTCCAAGACTCTTCTCCCTGCCTTGGTTGGCAGTGTGGCTCATTATCGGAAACTGCGTATACTCATGTTCACAAGCAACAGTCCATTCACTCCATCCTTTACTGACGCATGCTGAAAGTTACCCGAGCTAAAAGATTTCAATAGTGCTTCTATCAACACAGCAAATGGGATGAGGGGAGCAGGGGGTCTTTCCTCCTTCCTCCTTCCTATGGGGACAGGAGCATGTTAAACTCTGGATGTAGCACTTTGTGCTGAACATACAGCACTGAAGGATGGTAGGAAGGAGCAAAGACAAAGACCCAGGAAGGCCTTCCCCATTCAGTGAGAGGGAATTGAAAATGGAAGGCAGTTACATGCCTAGTGACCTACCTCCCCATTCTCAGCCCATCCTTTGGCCCATCCAGAGCCCCCACCTTGCCCTTCCTGCCACATAGAGCACAATGCCTTATGCTTCCACATCTAAGAATCTGGTGACAAGACTCACTTCTTGAACTTCATTTAGGGGTGAATGCTGGTGTCAGTGTGCCTGGCCCCCACCCTCAGATCGCTCACATCTCTCATCTGTCACTACTTAGTTCTATTCCATAGCATGCATATTAACTCTGTCATTAACATAACATCATTATTCAATTTGTGGTTTTATATAATTTACAAAGTTATAGTAAAAACCCTTCATAAGTAGTAAATTAATAAAGGAATGCTTAGTTGGAACTGTAAACATTTCACATCTCATACAATAGTGGGTTACATTGTCCTATTCAGCAACTTGGTCATTTTAGTAAAGATTTGTTTATCATTGGATTAGAACCACCATAGAAGCTTAATGGCATCACATGCAGTTCTTTGCTTAGCAATCATGGAAGGATGTCACTATTATCACTACAGCCTCATTCAGAGGACTTAGCATTATTTAATCCAATAACTCAGAGACTATGTAGTAACAAGTCATAAGGGCCGAGTTGATATCCCTTTAAAAATGTAAACTGTAAAGAAAGATCAGGTTCTAGAGACTTTTAGCCATAGACTTTTTTCTTTATCTTTTCAATGGGCACATATGCCTTGAGACTGGGTATTGCTTCCTCTAGGATTACCTGGTGAGCACCTCCACACTGTACAGAAGGGCTTGTAGAGAGGTAGCAAGAGCAGCTGTGGCGGCAATCTCCTCGCGGGCAGCAGGGGCCGTTTCCACCTGTGATGTCTGCCTCTTTAGCTTTTGTAGATAACATGGAACTAAAGCCTCCAAGACCATCAGCATCTGAAGACTGTAAGCAGAGGAACGAACACCAAGTCACACTTGACATTCTACTTCTGTGGGCTGAACGCTATTTAGCAGCATGGAAAGAGCCACTGGCAGGAGAGTGAGTTCTAGTTCGCATGCCATAGCCAGTCAAACCTGCTGCATATGTTGATGACCAGCATTTAATTAATAAAAAAAAAAAACCACTGATAGGTAATGAGAACTGCCTTAAGGAAGCATGTGATCTAGACAGAGAAATTAGCCTTTAAAAATCTCTCTCTCGCCACCAGTCATATCGTGGATGATCCATATGGAACCCAGCAGAGAAGGACGGGATGAACAAGGGACCCGCAGCCACAGCAATTCAATCAACACAGGATAAGCCAGTGAGACAGAAACCAATGATTTTTGACACAAAGTCCCCTAAGCTCACAACATTAAAGCAGCCTTAATACACATCCACCACGACTCAGAGAACTGAGCGGAAGAGGGGGTGGAAAGATTGTGAGAGCTGTGGTGGGGGAGAATATCAGAGGCATGGCACCCCTCAATAACAACACACTTGGGTCATGCCACAGTGTGCATGTGGAGGTCATAGGACATCTCAGGTACACAAACTTGCTTTCTACCATGTTTGAGGCAGTGTTTGTCTATTTGTTGTTTGCTTCTGTATTTTCCAAATCTGGGAATTCTCATGTCTCCCTCTCCATCTTAATATGGGAACACTGGGATTCCAGACACTGGAACAACTGTGTCCTGCTTTGCATGGCTTGTGGGGAGCTGAACTCAGGTCATCATACATGCATAGCAATTTGGCTTCCCTGTATTTGACCACAGAACTATTTTCCTATTCGTAAGCTACCTTTTTAATTTTAATTTTATTTTTCTGTGTGCAGTATGTGGGTTGTGGTGTGTAGTGTGTATATGTATAATGTATGCCTCTGTTTGTGAGTGTGTATGTGTGTGTGCGTGTGCACACCCCGTGTACACCCATGCAGTGGCAAAAGAGAATGTTGGGTGTCCCTCTCTCACTACTCCATCTTGCTTCCTTGAGACAGAGTCTCTCAGTGAACCTTTCTCAGGTAAGACTGGCTGACCAGTGAGTGAGCCCCAGCAATTCTCTGGTCTCAGCCTCTGCAGGACTGGTGTTTCATTACAGAAACTCTCATGCATCCTATTGATAGTGTACACATGTAGAGTTGGGAATAGAACAGAGGATAAGTGTTTACATTAAATACAAAGAAGACTTGCATTCTAAAAACTTTTCAGGAGTTGTGATATTGTGTGTGTGTGTGTGTGTGTGTGTGTGTGTGTGTGTGTGTGTGTGTGTGTAGCAGAAGCATGGAGCAAGTCCATCCACATAGAAGACATTCCTCTCCCAAGGGTCACAGCCACACCCCTGGCTGACCTTGGGAATAATTGTTTAATTTCCATCATTTTCGATGAGAAAAAGCTGGGGCAGTTCAGATGCATTTTTATCAGCCCATGTTTCCTTCCAGTACAGAGTTCAGTTAGTGTAAACCCAGTCCCTTCTTTGCTCTTTATTAATTGTGTATTCTGTTCTAGGAGAGCGGGAAAGACTCACCCGAGGAGCACATTAGTGCACAGAGATGATATATCATGCATATTGCTTAGCTCCTCTCTTTCTGGGGAGCTTGCCAGCACAGTAAGACTTTTCAAAAGGACATGAAGTTTATGTATCAGACCCGAACCAACACCTTGGGATCGGATGCCTTACTTCCCATGAGTCCTTTGGCTTCCCTGTATTTGGCAAAGTGTAGGCAAGACTGATGTTCTTGTCCTTGTAAGACAAGGGCTCTCACTGCTCCTTGGGAGGAGCGTTCACAGATGGTCTGAATGTCTGCTGTGAACTCTTGCTTGTTACTAATTTGTATTGCATGGGAGGAAAATATTTTCTAATGGTACTGCTAAACATCTTAGCTTCTGCACAAGTTTCAAATTAGAGAACTTCACATTAATGAAGATTTATAATATTTTCAAGGACTTCTGCTATAAAAAAAACACAAATCCAGTTTTAAAGAACTTATTTGTCAAAATATTACGGAAGGCAATGGCAAACACAACTTTGTATTCATTCAGTTGAATCTCCTTTGCTATAGATGCTTGTCACAAAGAACAAGAGACAATGGCTGCAGTTACCTTCTGAAGGATTCAGGAGCATAGGCCACCACTGTCACACAGAGCTTAATGGCTTCACTGATGGAGAATGTCAGGTCTTCATTTCCATAGCAGAAATCTGTGAAGGCACAGTCAGAATGCATTGCTCTGGGCACGAAGAGTGTAGCACTCCTAACCCTGGATTTCCTGTTACTGAAGGGAAGGAAATGGTGTTTTCTATTTCGAGAAATTGGATCATAAATAAAAGTGTTTTGTAAAGGGTAGTTGTAACATTTTTTACCTAAAAGATATTCAAGGCATAATAATAGTGAAAGATAACACAGGAAGCTGTATCTTCGAAGTACATCTAATTCAACACATTCCATGTCAATACAAGTCCCTTGGGAAGGTCATTCTCTTATCATTACAGATGAACCAGTGGTGGGGCAGCCTTCTCAGTGGTCTCCCAAGCACAGCCTCCTGACTTTCCAGACAGGGAATTCCTTACTCCTCAGGATCCACAAGAACTTCCTTTTGTGTTTATGGATTTAAAAAAATGAGAAATTTAAAAAATTATTTATTTGTATTTTTTTGTGTGCGTGTGTGTGTGTGTGTGTGTGTGTGTGTGTGAGAGAGAGAGAGAGAGAGAGAGAGAGAGAGAGAGAAAGAGAGAGAGAAAGGAGAAGATAGAGAGAGGGAGAACGGATAGGGATTGGGTGCACCAGTGCTTCCTGTCACTGCAAATGGAACTCTAAATTCAAGCACCACTTTGTGTACCTGGCTTTCCATGGGTTCTGGGGAATCACACCCAGACCATCAGGCTTTACAGGAAAGCACATTTAACTGCTGAGTCCTCTCTGAGGACCCTCCTTTTTCAAGTAGACTAAAAATTCATTAAAGCTGAAAATAGAAGACTTTAGAAAACTCAACACTACATGAAGTATCTGTCAAGCTCTCCAAGGCTCAGAGAACATTGTGGAAGAGGAGATGGGAAGAATTTAAAAGCCAAGGGTGGGAAGGAGTACTTTGAGGCACTGTGCCCCCAACATAAATGGACTAGTGCATTCATGACTCCACAGTGGCTGCCAGTCCTGCCCCCCCACCCACAGGACCTGCACTGTTCTAAGCCCACCACCATTTTGACATGGTGGAGATGGAGGAGGACAGAGTGAATAAGACAACCAAACCGAGGAAGGATCAAAGGAAATATAAGAAAAATCAGGGCATTATTCAGACTTGCTCAAGTTTATTTTATTTCAGACCTGTTCAATTTATTTTAGTATTTTTATTTAGCTGTGATTATTATATACCAATTATAGTTATATATAGTTAGCAATTAACACACCACACACACACACACACACACACACACACACACACACACACGAACAATATGTGTTGCAATAAGCAAGAGAATGTTGAGGGAGGTTTTCCATTACCCAGGGACTTCAGAGGCTTCTCAGCTTTGACGAGCTCCAGGATGTCTAATATGTCAATGGTCTCACCCTCCAGAGACTGAAGCAAGTCAAACAGGCACTGAGCTGACACGCCTTTGCTGGGCCCATTGTTGGCAGCATCCTGTGTAAAGAGGACAATTTTAGTTTAGTGATTGTCACTTGAGCACTAATGCAATTGACCAGTAATTAGAAATTCATAAATGCTAATAGAAATCACAATATCTGTATGGTATTCAGCTTACATAATTCTGTAACCACTAATTCTGGTGCCCATCTATAATAAAACAGATGTTTTTGTCAAGTCATAAAAGTATAGTCATACATCAACTTCTAGAAAAGTTCATGTAGTGAACTTATGAAGTTCACTCATGAAATTAATGGCTTCTCACATGTAAGATGCTAGGACTAAGAACATTTCCATAATTTATTTCCATAATTTATTGCTTGCCTATAAATTTCAAAATACATTTGGCGAACAGATGCTTATTTATTTATTTTTTTGGAGGAATGGGTTTATTAGGCTTATGAACTCAAGGGGAGACTCCATCCTGGCAGGGAAAATGATGGCATGAGCAGAGGGGTGGACATCACCTCTGCCACAGCACCGGAAACAGCGGCAGGAAGGTGTGCCAAACACTGGCAAGGGGAAGCTGGTTTATAAGCCCCATAAGCCCGCCCCCATCAACACAGCTCTATCAAGGTTGCAATTCCCTAACTGCCATCAGCTGAGAATCAATCATTGAGAACACATTCATTTGTTTGTGGGGGACACCTGGATCAAACCATGACAGTCTGCCCCTGGCCCCCACAAACTAATAATCATATATGATGTACATACAATGTGTTCAGCTCAACTCTTAAAGTCCCCACAGCTTTCAATTGAGCCATAATACCAAAAATAAACATGTAATGGCACAGAACATTCACACTGAAAATCATGAGGCACAGCAAAAACAGATTGAACCAATACAAGATTTAAATATTTTTATTTATTTTTTGCAAGCAAAGAGAGATAGAAGAGAGACAGAGAGAATGGGTGTGTTAGGACCTCTAATTGCTGCCAACGGACTCCAAATGCATGCACCACTTTGTGCGTCTGGCTTTATGTGGGTACTGGGGAATCAAATTCACATTGTTAGGCTTTGCAGGCAAATGCTTTAACCACTGAGCAATCTCTCCAGCCCAGAAATGCTTATTTTAAGTAAAGACTGAGTTTCACAGATCCTGTTTGATATAACTCCCAAGAGTCAAACTTGCCATTTCAAATTTATTTAAACTATTATAGATCCATCATTCATTAAAACAGCAAACAGTTATGAAGTTCCTCTGTGTACAGGACCATTCTGTACACTGAGGTTATTGCAAACTAAAACCAAAACATATTTAAAACAACGCAAATCTGAAAACAAATCAACAAGCAAAGGTGAACAAAGTTCTTGCTCCTGTAAGGCTTAAATGCCTCTGGTGTAGCACGGTGACAATACAAGTATACAAATATAACATAGGCTATGGTGGTAAAGACTGAAGAAGAACAAAAAGCAGAGTCAGAATGATGGCATACTCCTGTAATCCCAGCATTCTTCTTCTTTCTTTCCACTGTCTATTATCTCTCTATCTATCTCTCTATCATCTATCTCTCACCTGTGTATTACCTATCTATCATCTATCTATCTCTCATCTATGTATTATCTATCTATCATCTATCATTTATCTATCTATCTATTTATCTATCCATCCATCCATCCATCCATCCATCTATCTATCTGTGTATCTATGTATCTATCTATGTATCTATGTATCTATCATCTATCTATCATCTATTTGGTTAGTTGATTGGCTTCTAACTTGCTATGCAGCCATGAGTAGCCTTGAACTTCTGCTCCTCTTGCCTCTACCTCACATGTGCTGGTAATGACAGGCATATGTCACCGTGCTTGACTCAAGAGAAATGTTCCTTTTATCATTTTATACTTTCCAGCATCATAATGAATTGAGTATAAAACCCGGAGAGCTAGTTTCTACTTTAGGAATAGAGATGGGGACCGATGAGACATGTTGAAGAGACCTGATTTTCTTATTGAAAGAAATGATTTATGGTGTCATGTATCATTGGGTGGGCAAAGAGATTTGAACATGGAATGTATAAAGTAACAGCAGTCAGGATCTATAAAGATAGAGTTCTGGATTACAGCCTATACTAGCCTGCGTATGGAAACCAACCCAGGAAACCAGTTGGATCTAAGCCAGTCTTATGGGAAGTCAGACACTAACTCTCATGGGAGCCCATGTAACAGTTGCCTAAGATGTCTAAGGTTTGATTTGAATTGGCAGCTTCCCTTATTTTTGTCTGTGCATCCAACCAGAAAAGCCAAATATCCAATCATAAAGAAAAGACAGCTTGCTTCCAGCTAGGCTGCATGTGACCTCCCTGGGCTGCCAGCCTCCTATCAGGCCTCCAGGAAACTTCCTTTTCTGGGGTTTGTTATTCTTCTTCCTGCCTGTATCCTGCCCAAGGCTACATGATGACTCTCCAAGGCTAAACTTGACTCCCTTGCTATAGCCTTTGCCTGTTTGTTCTCACATATTCTAATAAAGCTTACTCACCGGAAACTCCAGGAGAGGGGCCACACTAGCGAACAGCTGGAGGACAAAAGGCTTCCGGTGCAGAATGTAGAACTGGTGGCAGGCGAACTCGATGGCTTGACGCAGCTGGGGATTGCTTTCATAGTCAGAGTACACCTGGAGAGAATGCATGCTCAGAAAATACTGCTGCAAGGTTCAAAGCATCTTTGCTTTAAAAGTTACCATAGAAAGGGGCTAATTTTATAGCTCATGGATGAGAGGATAAAATGCCATAACCTTTCTTGAGAGAAATTTGGTAATAAACATAAAAATGAAAGGAACTTTCCTCAGGAAGTTTATGCTAGGGATTTATTTCAGTGAAAAAATTGGGTAAATGTACAAAGATGTTTATCTTAAAATGTATTCTGAAAGATTGTTTATTATAGCAGAAAGCTTGAATTATTCATAAGCAGTGGTTTATTACATGAATTATGTTACCTGCAAACAATGTAAGTGTAGTTGCTCAAAAAGATGCTATAAGACTAAATACCCACATGAAAAAAATGTACAGTATTCTCTGGCACTTCACAAAGTAAGAGACAGGAGTGGGTAGATAGCTGGGACTCAGTAAGCTCACTTGCATGGGGGCCTGAGTTTAATTCCCCAGGCATCTACACAACTGCCGGGCATGATCATGGTCACACACATGTGTAACCCCAGTCCCATGGGAGTTACACACACACACCATACCACACATGCACAGGCACGCACACACATGCACATGCACATGCACATGCACACTTGCACACATATGCATGTACTCACTCATGCACATGCATGCACACATGCATGCATGCACATGTATGCACACATATGCACTCACACATGCAGGCACACAAGGACACACACATGCATAAATTGCAGTACAGATCACACTGAAGTTTCTGGCAGGACAGGACAGGACGGGACGGGACAGGACAGGACAGGCGTCTTGGCGCACCTGCAGCATGGTGGGCAGGATCCACTGGTAGCCACTGAGGGAGAAGAGGTGGTTGAAGTGAACAGCTGTGTTGATGACGGTGGCCGCATACTGTCTGAGCAGGGCACTGTCTTCTGGGTGGAGGATCAGAGCCCCATTAAAAACGTTGAGAAAGAGCATGATTTCATCCCCCCAGGGAAACTCGCTGGGCATGCCCAGGAACATCTCCTCCAGGAGCTGGATCCACAGGCTTTTCTGAAGAGTGTCCAGGCCGAACAGCTCCTTCCCTGCTGCAGAACAAGGACCAGCAGAGATGGAATTTAGCCCCACAGGGATCCTGTCAGCACCAGCATATCAATGCAAGGGTGCTGCTGTTTCCAGTTTGTTCCAACGCCAGGCTGACTGACAGGCTTCCCAGCACAAACCCCTGCCATTGGCCTAACACTTCCAAATTCTCAAAGGACTTTCAAGCAGCACCTCTTTGATTTTCTTTCATGGGCAGGAGACAGGACCAGTATGCGTAGCATTTAGCTGCAAAATGGCGCCGCATTCAGAGAATAGAAGAGTTTACTCCAATTAGAAGAAGTCCATGCCTAGATTAATGCTTGGTTCCCTTAACACCATTCAGACCAGAGCTCTAGACCGTCTGCATGGGGACACTGAGGCACTGGAGGACACTGTAAGTGAGTTGTCCTAAAATATAACTGTAACAGAGGGAAGTTCCACATGGAGTCTCTTTCTCGTTTTCTGACTCCTTCTATCTCAATCTAGGCATAATATGGAATAAAATGCACAAACCCTAAATGTAGTGTTCAGTAGGTTTTGCAAAAGTATCCACTCATATGAAAATACTCAGTGAATATGTAATTAATTTCAGTTCCCTCCGAAAGTTCCCTCTTGCCTTTTCCAGGAAATTAATTTCTTCCCAAGCCAAAGGCAACCAGACCACTGTTCCAGTTTGTGTCGCCTGGGATAGTTGGACTTCCTTTTGACCTTGTATTCATTCCTTTTGCTCAGTCAGGAATTCCCCTCCCCTCCACCTAGCCCTGCTTCCTTCAGGAGCTATGATGAGCTGTGAGCACTGGTCTGCAAGGCTGGTGCCTGGAGGCCCTGTCAGCACATGGAGATTGCAAGCTTGATTCCCAGCCTCAAAGTTGCAGGTGCAGGAGGTCTGAGTTTCAACAAATTCTTCAGGGATTCTAGCATACACTCAGGTTTGAGAACCACTGGCTTCCACAACTATCTACTCATAACATTCTCTGCAGGCCAGATCAAAACAAGGGCAGGAAGAAACAACCCCAAGAAGAAAGGTTTCCTTGCTGCACTACCTTGAGGGTCACTGAAGAGGGAAAACTCAGCATCGATTGCACTTCGAGGGAAGGAGGGCAGGCGGAGCAGGTCTTCCTGAAGCATGGAGACATGGGACTGCTTGTGAGCGGTGGGGATCTTCTGCGTTAGGGAGATGAGAAACAGCACCCGCCCGACCTCCTCCAGCTTCCGAGTGAACACCTAGCAGGGGAGAAAAGCCGAAACAGATGAAAAGCAGAATTATGAACTTGAAAGTTGCAGAGTGAAAAAGTAAAACTCTTCAAAAACAAACCAGGATGATCAAGCAACAGAGGAAAAAAGGAACGAGGAAGAAGTTTTTACTTTCCTACAGAGAAAGAACAAATAATCTATTCTTCAAAATTTATTTATTTGCAAGCAGAGAGAGAGAGAGAAAGTGAGAGAGAGAGAGAGAGGAGAGATAGGGAGGGAGAGAATGGGCATGCCAGGGCCATCAGCTGCTGCAAGCAAACTCCAGGTGCATGTGCCACTTTGTGTGTCTGGCTTTACACAAAAATGTGATATGAAATTCCATACTTAGCAAGCACCTTAACCACTGAGCAATATTGCTCCAGCCCAACAAACACTATTTAACTGTCTCTCTGATGGAGTTCTTAGCCAGAGAAGCACAGGTGGGAATTGTCTGCTAGTGCATAATTGAATAGAACCCACTTGCTTGGGTCTCCCAATGTGGGAGGTGTTCTCTATAGCAAGCCAGCCAGTCAGGTACAATTCCCTGGGCTATTTCCACAGGTAACTTAAGCTGTTTCCTAGAAGTTCTGGGTTTTTCTTCTAAAGAAAAGGCTGAAATGGAATCTAGGAAAGCCAATGGGTAGGTCCTCATGGATAACCCTTTGTCCCTGAGTTTATGTGGCTTGTCTATGTCTTTTCTTGTTAGTCAGAGGGCAAGAGGTGTGACTAGGATGTACCTAAGCAATGCACAGCTGCCGAGGAGCCTTTCGGCGTCAAAACCATGAGCTCATGGTATCATTGTTTCTGGGAAGAACCTAGAAGGCTCAGCTTGGAGTAGAGACAGCAAGAGCCACATGTCACCACCTTCTTTTGCATTGTGTTTTTAAACATGACGGGTCCACTCACACAAATTTGAGATAGCATTAGTTATCATGCTTCTATCTTGCCATCAAGGTCAAAGGCAAGGATAATTTGAGTGAAATAATTTTAGACATAATACATATTTAAGATATTTCTGTTTTCCCAGCACTGTATATTTCACAGCATTATATCTTCTTATATAAATAAATTTATTTATTTTTTGCAAGCAAAGACAGATAAAAGAGAGACAGTGAGAATGGGCACATAGGGCCTCCAGCTGCTACAAACAAACTCCAGATGCATGTGCCACTTGGTGCATCTGGCTTTATGTGGGTTACTGGCACCTTAACCACTTAGCCATCTCTCCAGTCCCAATAGCTTCTTATTTTAAAAGCAATCTAGGCAGTCAGTGTAGCTTTTCTTTAAATTACTAAAGTCACCTAATTCTGTGCCCATCCTCATTTATCTCATGAAGATGATTTTGAATAGATTCATGCCAAAATTAGCAACTTTGATGTGGTCATACAAAGTGAATGATCAAGTATATTAAATTACTGTTTTTGTATTTTATTTAAAAATAAAAGTAATAAACACATGGACATTAAAATGTATTAGTGTGGGAATTACATACTAAGGTACATTTTGCATGCAGATCACTAATTGTCCTTAAGATCAGAATCCAATTTGAGATTAACTATGTGCACGTTATTTTGCTCCTCAGTGTTAAACCTATGTACAGCTGATTGACTGTGTCTCTTCCTATTTGAAGAAAAATTCTCAAGTCATATACCTGGTCGGTTGCAGAGCTGGCTCTCAACTCTGGGTCTTAGTTTATGGTTACATTCAGGCACAATGCATTGACCTCTTTTTATAACTGGAGTAGACTACTGGGTTAATTATCTAGTAATATTATGGGGACTGTCTTTTTGTTGAGATAAGACCTCATGTAGCCCAGGCTGCCTTGAATTTAATAGGTAGCCATGTATAATTTTGAGCTCCTAATCCTCCTGCCTCCTGCCTCACCTCCTGAATGCTGGGGTTACAGGGATAGATGCATCACCATGTCTGACTTATTATTTGTATTTTCAAGTCTACCTTACAAAATGTGAAAGGAAAATCCATACTTAGAAGCTAGCAGGTAAATAAATGAGAAGTTTTCTATTATTTGTATCCAAGGATTCATGACATTTATTCCACTTGAGTTTTTTTTTCTTTACATCTCATGTACCATGATCCAATTTATAATAAGTGCATATTTTGGGAAACAATCTATTGAACAAGCCTTTTCATCACCCACTGTCTGAAGAGGGCGTTATCATGGGATCAGGGAATCTTAATGTTGGAGCATGTTTACAGCTTATTTTTCCCTATAGCATGACAGAGAATGAAAAGGCATGGTTAGACACCTGCTTCTGAATGAGCTCCTGTCCCTTCTCTGGATGCATATGCACGAGGTTCAGCTGTGGCGAGACTGACCTCCGGAAAGGGTAAATATCCCGAACGTAAGTCTGTGGTGGGTTACACAAAGAAAAAAAAAGGATTAAAATGGTCATTTTTTTTCTCATTTCCTCTTAGTCAAAAGTCAGTCATTTATTTACTGATGATTTTCATTCTTACTTCTTTTATGCACCTCAGTTCCACAGAACTCCAGTGAAGGCAACCCCCTCTTCCCAGGAAAGCTTTACTCTGCCCAGGCTGACTACCTTGTGTAGGCATTGGTCACAGTCAAGGGTAATGCAATAAACATGGCTTTGGAAGAATAGAACATCATAAAGTAATGCCAAAGGTTGTGTGAGGTGCCCTTTTGTAAATCAGATTCAGGCTATGATAACAGAGAAATAATCAGGACAGCATCAAAATTTCAGACATGCACATGGGTGTGATGTTTAATCTTTATTGTCAACTTGGATGGATTTAGAATTACCATGGAAACACCCCTTTAGGTGTGTCTATGTGGGTATTTTCAGAAGGAATTAACTGAGGAGGAAAGACCCATCCTTAATGCGGGCAGTGCTATCCTTTGGGCTGGGGTCCCAGACTGAATATGAAGGAGAAAGTGAACTGAACACTAGCTTTTATCTTTCTTCAAACTGTATATGACCAGCTGCCTCATGTTCCTGCATTCCACATCACGATGAACTTTATTTCCTAAAACTGTAAGCTAAGCATAAATCCTGCCTCCTTTAAGTTGCTTTGTATCTGGTGTTTGTTCACAGAAACAGGAAAAGTAACTAAAGTAACAGGAAACTTAATCTTTTACCTAGATGCAATTATGATAAATCAGTGCTTTTCCTTGTTTATCTCCTTCGATGATTAAAACTGCTCTAGCCCAGATCTATCCTCATCCTCACTTTATAGACCAGGACACAGAAGGGCACATAGGCAAAGTGATGGTTACAAAGCCAAAGAGATCCAAATGGGCAGGCTTTAACATTAATCAGAGATGACCACCTAGTTGCAAGATATACATAGGGAAAGTATGGTGAGCCTCTGATATGGTCAGTCCAACCTGAGTATCAATACTGCAGTTTCACCTTATTGTAGTGGATAAGGTTCCATCGTTTATCCATGAGGAAATAATGTGTTGACTGGGATTCTGGAATGTTGAAAAACTCCAGACACTCCTAGAACAATAACAACAGTTTTTAGCAAGTGTTATTCAAGAACATAGATAGTAAGCTGAAAGACACAAGGCAATTCTTATAAGGATTTGAAATATACCTGCCATATATATATATATATATATATATATATATATATGTCTTTCTACATGAGAATATATATATTCATAGATTTATCCAAAACATGACAGTAAAGACAGTAATGTAATATAAAGTCATCTATTCTCATAGTGCTGGAGTTCTGCAGACAAGGAAGGCACAGCAGCATTGATTAGTTTCAAACTCAGGGAGAAACATGTTTAGTAACATGATTAAAGATAATACAATTGCTAATGCATTGAGCATCTACTGTGTACTAGCTTGAGCGTCTTCTATGTGGATAATTTTTTTTTGAACCAGCATCTCATGGAATTAAGATGGCCTTGATCTTGCTGTGGGGTTGAAGATGGCCTTGAATGTTTGGTCCTTTCTGCCTCTTCCTTAGGAGTGTTATAATTACAGTTTTTTTTTTTTTTGCCAACACATCTGGTTTATGCAGTGTGGGGGAGGGGGATAGAATACAGAGCTTTAGGCATGCTAGATAAACACTCTACCCACCAAGCTACTTCTCCAGGCCTCATGTAGATAGCTTGTGATAAAACTTAGATACCACTATTGGAAAATGAATTGACTAGAGAGGTCATAATGCTTGATTTATGTTATGCTGATTATGGTAGATCAAGGAATTGAACATGCTCTCTGATTCGTGCTATCCTGCCATTCAATGTGAATAGACAAATGGGGCGGTGTAGAAGTTTGTTTCTTTTATTGGACCTTAAGTGTTCTTTGGAGAACTCCAAGAAGCCTGAAGGAGGAGTAATGACCTTTTCTATGGAAATAAAATACACAAGTTTGGCAAATGAGAATTTTTAGAAGGTCTTTTCTATTCATATTGGGGGTCTGGAGCTATGATCCATAAAAATCGGGTTACTAAAAGTTTGAACTCTAGACAAATGGAATTACTACACTAGCTTATTTATTAATTTACCTTCCCAGCTTTGCAAGCAAATTTTGCTTCTTTTGAAAGAGATCATTGTGATAAATATTAGAAGATGCTTTCTTGGCCTACCTGACTTATTCTACCTGACTTATTCCAGAATTTACTGTTCTGCTTTAACAATAATTTCTATTGGCGACAACTCAAGACTGTATTTTGCTGATTGGAAAAACAAGGGTCACTAGCATGGATGGATCATCAGCTGACAGCTAGAATTTCTCTCCATGGGCCAAACCCGGACACAGCAAAGCCACAGTGTGAAGTGGAATGCAAGGCATTTCACACGGAGTTGGGAAATAACACCCATGGGTGTTATAGCTTCTGTGAGGCAGAATCTGCCCAATTTTGCCTCCTTTCCATGCAGTCCTCAAATGTCAGTGAAAAGTGGGGGTAATTAAGTACAGAACAGTAGCAAAGTTTCTCAAGAGCAAGGAAATTCACATGTTCATTTGAAGATAGAAAAATGCCATTTAATTCCAAGACATATTTGGTTATTTCTGACCAAAAGCATTCTTACCTTCAGCAGGGCTTCAAACTGAGTGTCTTCATGGACTGGTAACTGGGTTGGAATATCACATTCATTTTGTCCATGAACTACCAAGGTTTTGGTGCCTATAGAAAGTTGAAAAAAAATCATTATAAACACATTCTATTATAGGAAAGTTTGTATTTAAGGAATACCACATTAAAATAATATCAATATTCTGATTCCTGCTGTCATTGTTATTATTTAATGTGATATATGTATTATACTAATTTCACTCCTTCATAGTTTAGTACATTATTTACTTATAGCTTATTAAGTAATAGTACCTGGTATTTCTGGAGTTCCCAATAGTTTTACCTGCCTTTTACAATATAACTGTACTTGATTTTCACCATAAGCCCATGAGATGAGTGCTTTTATTTATCTCATAAACAAGGAAACATTAAATAACTTATTTAAAAGCATAAATTCATTTAGTGAAAAAGTCAAAACTCAAACCTAAAACATGCAATACATCTCTCTATATTAAATGAGATGACTGGGCAATGATAAGTGAGAAAAATCTAAAATGCAAAATATGTGCCTGAAACATATTTTAAAATGTCTATTTTCTCTATATGTCTATAGCTGGTTGGGACAGATTTTTTTTTCCATTTCACTCTTTAATTATGAATCTTTATAAATATGATTATATGCCTTGATTTTTAATGTTTTATTCTTTCAAAACAGAATCTCATTATGCAGTTCGTTGTGACCTTGAATTTCTCATCTTCCTGCTTTAACCCCCAAAAGAATGTGCCACCACACCCAGCTTTGATATTTGATTTTCATTTCTTTGAAAAACCTACACAGCATCTAAATGCACATCTCCCATTTGTTGAATGCTCGTCATGCAGCAGGCATGGCAGAAAGTATCTTGTACTCAGTAACTCATTGATGTCCTATAAAGTGTGGACTGCATTCCTGAATCACACATGGGGACAGAAAGATTTGAACAAGGGTGTTACTTTTTCATATCTGATCCTGTCGTACTGGCAGAGCTGACTTTCTCACAGATGTCCCTGATGCCAGGACCTGTGTTTTCATCTACATGTAGCTTAGTCTTTCTCTTTCCTTCAATACAGGTATCACCTTATACTTCCATAGTCAGCAAGCAAGGATGGAAGCTTGCAAAGAGTCTTCATATCCAGGACAAACAAGTCGTGCCAACTAAAAAGGAGCTGCATTTAAGTTTCTGTTACCTGCCTGGTTCCTCTGCAATTCTCCCCCTTCCTGTTTTTCTCACTTCCAGGTCTTGAGAAAGCTGCCTCTCATTGCTTGGCAAAGGGCTGGGGGGCGTTGGTGGCATAGTGGGAGCATAGCTGCCTTCCAAAGGGCAGGGGGCCTTGCCACGCAAACAATATTATTCTCATGGCAGTGCCAAAAATCCATTCACAAATGCTTTTTTGGGTTCTGTGGGTCCTGACAGACTTCAATCCATCTTCAACCTTGGCTACCCTCCAAGGACTGATTCACAAGGACTCGTTTCTGAGGTCTCCCTTTTCATCTGGCAACTCCTGGCTTTTTAAAGGGTCTCTTGTATTTCTTCTGACTGTGTCTCACAAAAACTTCTTTGATGCACTCAGTAAGTACTAGGGGTTAGAACTCTGTGAACGCTTTCTCATGAATGAAAGAGTCTCATGGCCTTTTAAAGGAATGTATATGTGCATGTACATGTACATGTATATGAACACATGTAGATTACCTGGCATCGAGGCAGTGACCAGAAGCTTTACTTCACATTGCTCCTTCTTCATTGTCTGCTTGAGATCCTTGAAGAAGAGGCCCTCCACGTACCCCACCACCTCCCATAGGAAAGTCAGAGTGGCAGAAATGGCATCCATGCCCCACTCACAGGGGGTCCGGACAAAGTACATGATCAGCCCCACCTAAGAGTCAGAACAAGGAGAGTCATCTGCCACAGCCATCCTGAGTGCACATGGTCATTTCTTTAGCTTTGCTTTTATAAATTAAAATATCTTGGCCTTTCTACTCCAGGTTCAAATGCTTCTCTAACATATCTGGGGGCAGGGATCAGGAGAGGGTATAACAGGAAAATTGGCCAAATGGGTACTGGGGAATCCAACTCAGGTCCTTAGGCATTGCAGGCAAGCACTTTAACCATAGAGCCACCTCTCCAGTCTTCTGTGTGTTTTAATGAGTCGTTAAAATGAATGTTTTTGCATGTGTGTGCATATGCATGTTCATGCAGATGTGTGTACACGTATACATGTGTGTGGAGGTCAGAAGTTGACATCAGGTATCTTCCTTGGTCACTTTCCACTTTATTTATTGAGACCGTCTCTCACTTGAACCCAGAGCTTGTCAAATCAGCTAGTCTAGTTAGCCAGCTTTTGCTGTGCACCCCGCCCCCATCTCCAGCAGAGCACTGGGATTACAGGTGGAACACTACACCTGTCCAGCCATTTCCATGGGTTCTAGGGATCCAAACTCGGGTTCCCATGCTTGTGAGGCCCGTGTTTTATTCACTAAGCCACTTCCTAGCACTCTAAAATGACTAACTCTTTAGACAACTTCCATAAATATAAACAACATAGCCTGATCATGATCCCCTTCTCACAACCTTCTCCTCCCAAATCCCACCACCCACTGAATCCCTTCTTCTTCCCAACTAGTCTCTCTTCTATAAAATGACTAATTCTTACAAACAGGAAGAAGGTCACCTTACCAGACACTGTATCACCAAATTGTTAGGATGTTAGGCCATCCAAATGTATTTAACATTATATACATTAAAATAAGATGACGGGCTGTGGAGGTAGCTTGATAAAGTACTTAAGAGTGAGCTTGAGGACCTGAGTTCAATCCATTTAACCCATGTACAAAAGAGCTGGGGGTGTAGGCATATCCCTGGGGTTTACTGGCCAGCCAGTATGTCTCACTTAGTGAGTTCTAGGCCATTGAAGAGGGCTGGTTTCAAAAACGTTGGTTGATGCCTGAAGGACAACACCCAAGGTTGTCCCCTGGCCTCCATAAGCACACACACACACACACACACACACACACACACACACACACACATATGTATTTCCCCCATCTACAAAAAGGCACATGTAACATAAATTAAAGACTGCTAAGAATATTTGATGAAATAATTTTGAATACCTTAATAGTGTTCAAACTCTTTTTCTGTAGGTTTTAACCATTTTTTCTTGAAAAATTGCTAGTTTATGGTAACTTTCCAGTTACTTAGACAGAATCTGTGTCCCTAAGTTAATGGGCTTTGGCAGCTGTGAATGCTGCACACCTTTCCATGAGCAGAAACTTTTAAAAGATGAAGGAGTGTGGGGTTGTCTTTAGTTCCAGCACTCAGGAGGCAGAGGTAGGAGGATTGCCATGAATTTGAGGCCACCCCAAGACAAGAGAGGGAATTCCAGGCCAGCCTAGGCTAGAAGACACTATCTTGACAAACCAAAAATTAAAAAAAAGGGGGAAGTTTGATGGGACTGTAATCAATCAGAAATGTAGCATCCTTAAAACTAATGTGTATTCAGGGTCTTCCTCCATCTGACACACCTATGGCTGCTTCCAGAGAGTGACTGCGTGGGGTGGTGGTCGGCCTGCCTTGTGCATTGATGGAGAATGGTGATTGAGACTGCAGACAAGCTCAAGAAATAGTCATATTTACTAAGATGAGGATTTTGCAATTTTAAAACTATCTGGACACTAAACCCTTTCAAGTCTAAACAAACCCATAGAGGTACTTATTCTCCATTAAAGATCACTAGGTCAATTCAGGCACTGGCTTTACTTATCTCTGCAGAGTCTGGAAGAGATGGATTCCCTTCATCACTACCAGCCACACCTCTAACAGTCATTCCAAAAGAGAGGAATAACTTTAAAATGGCTCTCTCTTTCATTGTTTTGCTTTCCTGAGTACCAGGCCCTCTCCGTTTTCCACCTAAAGCATCTATTTGCCTGAAACTTTCGGTCAAGACTGGAGCTTGGACAGAAATATAAAGATAGGAATTTATATTCATGACAAATAAAGTTTACAGTAAGGTAAAAGTGTGGCCTTTTTCTCTACTATCTTCTCAATTGTCTATCTGTGGGGACTTAAACCCAACTTTCAAGCTTCTTTGGAGTGGAAAAGAGTTTAGTAGAAAACAGATGAAAGGTTTATCTAGGGCTAAGGGACAGAAGAGAACAGTGGGTCCAGTTATATGCGTACCTCCTTCAGTGACCTGGGAAAATTGGCAGGTGACCCAGCAAGGGTGGGTGACACTGAAGGAACCCTCACCTCCAGGCTCTGTTTGCCCTTCTGACAGGAGTACACCCCAGGAACTAACCTGGGTGCAACCTGAATTTGACAAGGCACACACTTAAATTGGGAGACGCCCTGGCATTTGACTTTGCTGATCACCTTTGTTTTTTGTGTGATGCTGCCAGGAACCAGAAGTTCCACAACAGCTGGTAGGAGAGCTTTCCTGATGAAATGTCTCATACAGCTGCCACCAGGCAGGATGCTCAGCCCAGGGAGATTCTTATCCTGGAGACATTTGGGATTCATGGAGGATCTCAGAGGAAGACTTACAGTACCAGCAGAAGCTGAGTGAGTCTTCAACAAACAAACAAACAAACAAACAACAACAAAAAAACCAATCCCAGGGGTGCAGGCAAACCTCAGGTCAAGCTTCTGCTAGGCAAGTATTCAGCAAATAGTCAAAGAACTTTGACTCACAAGTGGAAACACAAGGGATAGAACACGAGCAAGTCTTTTTCTTTCCCAGTTCCTCATGGAAGGGAGGAGCAGGCTTCCTAGAGACTAAACATTTTTATCTGAGAAGCTGAACACTGTCCAAAAAAATACCATTTAGATTTTCATGTCAGCCTGAACACGAATGTGGATTGGCCACTTATTTATATTTTTCTCTTGCCTGCCAGCAACTGGGCACTCAGTAAGAAAATTGAATAAGACCTAGAAAAGCAAAAGGGATTACAAAAATATTTTCTGTGTGTGGCTTGTAGTGTGAGTTAAATTTATCACTCTGCTATGAATGCAAATGCATACCCCATGGGTAACTGTTTCCCTGACTGTATAGTAAAGGAGAAGGAAGTTCTCCCAATAGGGATATTCATTTGTCGGCTTGAGGTGCAATTTCCAAGCGTGGCCATCTTGCCCAGGACCTCACACTGCATCCTCACTGGGATGTAAGGAGGAGAATATGAGGAACCTGGTCAGTCCTGGAGGCTTCAGGAAGAAGCTGTCAGAACAGATAAGCTTCGATGGAAAAATACACTCAAAATTCTGCGTGCCTGCGTGTGTGTGTGTGTGTGTGTGTGTGTGTGTGTGTGTGTGAGAGAGAGAGAGAGAGAGAGAGAGAGAGAGAAAGAGAGAGAGAGAGAGAGAGAGGCGTTTTAAACAGCAAAACAGAAAAAAACACTAAAGGTGACATGAACTAACATAGGTCAGGTCCCTCATGGTAAAGGAAGGCCAAAGAAACTGATATTCGACTGGCTGGCAGTGTCATCTCTGTATCAAATGTGGTCAGCTGATTCACTTTCAGTCACAGAATGAATGGAAATTGGTTAGAGAGAGAGAGAGAAAAAAGAAATGCCTGCAGCTCTTCATTTCATGGTGCTCAGAAGTTAGCATTTAAATCATCTAGCTGTTGACACTCACCAAGTAGTTGAACAGAATATGAGATGTCTGAGCAGGAAAGTCTCCAATGTTTAAGAGAAGTTTGCGCAGCATATACATCAACTCATCCTGAAAGACAGGGAGCAGAGTCTGTCGCCTCACTCTGCAGCCACACTGTAAGAATCACACTAACGTCTTGAAAAAAGACAGGAATTTTCTCTACTTTTGCCTTCTTGTTAACTTCAGTTATGTCCAACATTTTAACATACTATATACCACACTAATACATAGATACTAGGGGCGTATTTGAGTCTTACTATTTAAATTCTCTGGAACAACCTTCTTCTCTGAGCTAACACATTACTATGACTGTGCAGCAGTCAGGCAACATTTTTGGTTTTAAATAAAACTTCACACCGTGTCTACAGGTTGTGGGCAGAGCACTAGAGAGCTGAGCATCTGCCATGGCTGCCGGCTGTGATGAGAGGATAAGGAAAACCTAGGCTGAGATGGAATTAAGCCAACAGGGTTCATTGACCTTCCTGATTCTATTTCCTGCGTTTAAATTGAAGCTGGCTTGAACAGTATTCACAGCACAGCTACACTGTCAAGGAAGAGGGATTTACTTGTCTATTGCTGATGGTCAGTTTTTCCAGAAAATGTCGAAGGACTGTTGACGGATCTTCAATGAGACAATTCCACAAGACTTGCTGGGCAACGGCACTCACTTCGGAAGAGAAAGAAAAGCACACATTTGTTTTCGGTGGAGATAATTTTATCAGATGCTGTATTCACACACTTTACTGAGCTTTAATTATTCTCTGAACAGTTTCTATTGAAGGGTAGGTATTCTTTGTTTGTGTTGGTGCTGAGCATTTTACTTGTAAAGATAAAGCAGTGTAAGAGTAGAAGAGGGTCTTTGGGAATTAGGAATGCTTTTGCACACAATACTTTTTGCGCTTTGTTCTGGAAACCAACATAAAATTAGCAATGTATGTATCTTAAGTCATATTTCATTGATTATTGTATAGATAACTGCTTAGAGTAATTATTTGGCTGTTGAAAGTATGTTTTTTAATAATTTTATTTATTTATTTATGAGAGAGAGATAGAGAGAGAGAAAATGGGCATGCGAGGGTCTTCTGCCACTGCAAATGAACTCTAGACATGTGCCACCTGCTACCTTGTACATTTGGTTTTATGTGGGTACTGGGGAATCCAAACTTGGATCCTTAGGCTTTGCAGGCAAATGCATTAACTGCTGAGCCATCTCCCCAGCCATGAAAGTATGTTTTGATTTTCAATACAGATAACTAGAGATGGTCTTTCTCTGTCCACACAGATACTTTAAATAACATCTAATCCAACAAGACAAGGACTTGAGCCAGCAATAATTATGAAGAACACTTTTTAGATTACTATTCTGCAGTGTGACTTCTAGTGTACAGAGAATGCAATCACACAGCAGTATCTGCTGTCGGGCATTTGATCATCTCTAAATGTTTGTTATTTTATATAATGTACAACGTGCAATGTTCTTAACAAAGCTTTATACAGCTTTGATTTTTGTTTTAAAAATTGCTAGAAACCAATTTTGTGTTAAATGTTTTACACTTTTCAGGATTTTGATCCATAGTGTGAAATACTGTTCCAAAATCCTTGCAATTATATTTACGCTTTTTATTTTTTGAGGTAGGGTCTCACTCTTGCCCAGGCTGACCTGGAATTCACTCTGTAGTCTCAGGATGACCTCAAACTCCCAGCGATCCTCCTACATCAGCTTCCTGAGTCCTGGAATTAAAGGTGTGCACCACCACACCCGGCTATGCTTTTTTAAGTAAGGTGTTAGAATGATTAATTTTTTTCTCTTCACCAACTATGGGCATTAAAAATAATCTTATTTATTCATGGGTGTTGGGGGGGTGGGCATGCATGTGTGATCAGAGGATGTCAAGGTGTCTGTGCACCACCTTCATGGAGACAGGATCTCTTGCCCCTGCAAATGAACTGTGAGGTACAAAACAAGGTCTTGTGAGCTTCGGGTTCTCCTGGCTCCACCTCATTGTCTCAGACGCTTTGGGATAACAGATGCATGTGCTGCTCTGCACCTGGTTATCATGAGTCCTGGACAATTGAACTCATGTCAGCAGGCTTTTTAAGAAACCACTTTAACTGCTGAGCCATCTTTCCTGCCCTCAATTATGGACATTTTTATTTGAAGCAATGTTTGCCCATTTTATAACTGAAATATAAGATATTTTCACTGATTCCAGGTGTTATTGACCTGCCCATAGACTGTTTATATTATTTTCCCATTTATCTCTTGAGGTTTTAAAAACCTGTGACTGAGTTTTACCATTAATACTATTAACCTAAATGGAGACTTTAATCCCAGCTACTCTGCAAACTGAGGTGGAAGAATTACAAATTCAGGTACAGCCTAGGCAAATAGTGAGACTCTGTCTCAAACACAAAACAAAAAATATAAAAGAAAAAAAGAAGCAGCTGGGGAGATATCTTCATTGTCGAATTCTTGCTTTAGCACGTGCATGACCCAGTTTAGTCCTGAGCACTGGTTGACAGTAAAAAAGTAATATGATGGCTGGAAAGATAGCTCAGTGGTAAAGGCGATTGCCTCCAGAGCCTAAGGACAAGAGTTTGATTCCCCAGTACCCACATAAACCAGATGCACAAAGTGACCCATGCATCTGGAGTTCCTTTGCAGTGGCTAGAGGCCCTGGTGCACCCATTCTCTCTCTATATCAGTCTGTATCTCTATGCTCGCACATAAATAAATAAAATATTTTAAAAAGTAATACCACCTTTTCAGTTGATAGCATGAAGTTACAAATCTTAATGTTGCCCCAGGTTCACTGATGTTTAATCTCATTAGGTGTATCTGTCTAAGTCACATCTGGAAAGTGACTTGAATGTGAAAAAGACCTTGGTTGCAACAAGTTGGTAGCGAAAAATTTCAAGTTAGCCAAAGTCACTGTTTGATTTTCTGGTCGTCAAGTTAAGTGTTGTTTTGATTTCTGGGTAATAACAAGTGTTTCTGGACCCAATACCTATTTTAAATGTAATTTCTTTGTACTGGTAGTAAAAGCAATGGGAGAAGGTAAACACATCATGATAATACGGGCATAAAACCCTTCAGCATGTGCTCCGGACTTCTAACTTCAAGAGGGACCTGACCAACCCGAAAACACAGGGCTTACCTGCCACCCCGTCTTCCCGCACCTCCCCATCCTCCATCAGGTGAACGATGGGGAGAACTGCAGCGCAGATACAGGCTGGAAACACTGCTTGTGGCGGCTGAGGCACATGGTGGTTTGGTGTGTGCTCCGTGGTGTGTTCCTCATCTGAAGGGGGAGATAAAATTCCAATGCAACGATTTGCAGTTCAAGCTATCTTTTCCATAAGGTAATCCTTGTTAGTGCCACTAGAATGTTTAAAAGCATGAGTTTATATAGCGTGCCTTCCCCTGATAAAACAAACGTCAAAGCCAACCGCTGCTCAAGCATCGGCATTCTTATTTTGTACAGAAAATAAAGCATAGACATTCTGAGGAAGGTGGATTAGCTCATAATATAAAATCAGAGAAGTTAAAATCATAAGTGAACACTAAGACATTTTAATTGCTATAAATAAGTCACTTTTTATAGTATAAAGAACTGTGCCTCTGATTATCCTATCTGAATGTATGTGGCTATTTGAGATTTTACAGTTCTGTGAGGGACTGGGGGACACGAGATTTACTCCGTTGTTCTCATGCTTGCTGTCCCACTAAGTAGTACTTAAAAACAGATAAATAGATAATAGACAGACAGACAGACAAACAGTTACTGATGCAACACTTTGGAAAGATGGTAACGATCTCAGTGTTTGTTTGCCACAAAAGCAATGAGAACAGTAACAAATGTAGTCAGAAAAACTTTCAGAACTTTTGAAATTAATAGAAAGTGTAGAGTAATTGAAAGAGTGTTTAGAGTTGCTTCAAAGCTTACTTAGTGCAACCAGCTCTATGCCCAGGGCATTGGCAAAAAAGAAAAATCAATAGCAGCTGTTTGACAATGGAACTGTCTGAGGTCGAGCAAGAGGCTGACAAAATAAACCAACTCGAAAGGAAAATCCAAGGAACGAGATTTCTGTAGAGTGGCATATTTTTGGTGTACGCATGGCTGCACCTAAGTGTAGGGGTGTGCACATGACCATGAAGGACGTGAGAAGGTCCTTGCCTCTCAGGTTTAGATGACTCTGAGACTCTGCAAAAGCAGAAAGTGAAGGCTAGGGCAGAGCTTTGAAGCCCAGGAGCATTGAAGACAAGCTTCAATGTATCAACGGTGCCCCGGATAACAACTAGCACAAGGCATGTACCTTACTTCACCCTTAGTCTAAGTGAAAGAGATTTCAGAAACTGCACTCAGCAGAGTGCACAGACTTTATGGAGCTAGTCCTGGAAGGCCACTACACAGGCACAAAGTAATACAGCAACTACTTGTAGCAAAAACAAGCCCTCAGGGGGAAAAAGGAACATCTGCCATATTGTTTAACTTGAACTGTCCAATTTTCAGTAAGAATTTATGGGAAATGTAATGAATCAAGAAAATATTGCTCTCACACAGGATTAGAGATGATTAATAGAAACAATGCATACAGAAGCACAGATATAGAACCTATTAGACAATAGTTCTTAAGCAGCTATTACACATATACAATATGCGCATCCTATTATATATTTATACATGTCCTATTTTGTTTTCTAATTTTTACTTTTTAAGTTTTTATTGACAACCTCTATACATCGATACACAATGTACTGTGATTAAATATGTCCTGTTTTCATAGAAAACATGGACATCAAACATGGAAGGTAATATAGTATAATTATTGAAAATTCTTTTTCATGTGACATGTTTCATTTTTAAAATGGCCAACATAAAGCTGAGTTTATCTATATTTGCATGAACTATAAATGCATTAAATGTTCCAATGAAGAAGTAGTGTAATGGATGCAAAACCAAGCAAACATACAAACTTAATTCAAATATGTGCTATGCATAAAAGTTGTCATTTGCTTTCAAAGAAACAAGAATGTGAACCTAATAGAGGAAAAGAGAACTGTAATGGCAATGCTAATATTAGTCCAGGTACACTTTAAGAGAAAAACTGTTACTTGAAACAAATAGGATCATGTTATAATGATAAAAGGCCAACCTATCAGGAAGACAAACTAACTCCATACATGTGCTCACCTTAGAGCAGAACCCTAAAGTGAGTGAACAAGGGGATTCAACTTAGAAATACAAGATGGCTGAATGTGAAAATCAGGTGATGCATCATATTAATACTATGAAGAAAAAAACACACGCAAATTTCAACAGTTGCAGAAAAAGCATTTGCAAAACTCACAACCCTTCCATGATTAAAACACCAAAAACCAGGAATGAAAGGGAACTTCCTTAACATGATAAAGGCCAAATCTTATATGGACCAAAAACTTAGGATATAAAGGGAAATCCCCACTACCAGAGAACTACAGAGAGGCTACACCCAACAGAATCTTGCCAAAATAGCAATGTGTGTCTCATTTAACCTATACTGATCTCACTCTCTGATGGAGATTCTGTTCATATTTTTCAGAAGACAGTGAGAGAGCCGTGGTCAACCCAATTCCATCAACAAGCCATGGGATGATGGCTGACATCCCAGCAAGAAATGAACCATCCTGGGCCTATTATGTAGGCCCCAAATGAAACTTATGAGAAAGTTTGATAAACAAGAGACTTTTCACCACAGCAAGTCAGATAACCCAAGATAGGTCAAGGAGACAGACACCAACGATACCCAACACAACCCAAAGCAGAAACCCAGAGACACTTAAGATCTCAACAAAAAAACAGACCTAAAACTCATTCACTAGGACTCAGGGAACTGAGCCGAGGAGGGTGCAGAAAGATTGTAAGAGCCATTTTGGGCGAGGATATCCAGAGACATCGCTCCCCCCTCAGTAACAATACACCAAAGGGAGGGGAGCACTAGCTACCTCTTGTGCTATTCATAACCCCCCTACTCCATGGACTGAGCCAGTATGCCTACCGAGGAGGATACCCAAAAGATTGGAAACAGGGAGGAGGGAAATGGGGTGTACCAACGTAAGATTTGTTTATACAATGTATCTAATGTTGGATAATGAAGCTATCAAAAATAGATTTTTATGGGCACTTTTTAAAAGCACGTATATAAATAGCCAGTAAGTATATGGAAAGAATGCACTTAATTTGGCATTAGGGTAATATAAATCAAAATCACAAAGCAATACCACGTCATAATTAAGGGTTGGATGGTTAAAACAAAACCAGATAATAGCAAGTGTCATCAAGGATGTAGAAACATAGGAACCCTCATACATTCTGGTAAGGATAGAAAATATTAAAACAACTTTGGAAAACAGTTTGTCAGTCCACCCTCTGCAAACTTACATATGCATGATCACAGCAACACAATTCCACAGAGCCAAAAAAAAAGGAAGAAAGAAAAAGGAAAGAAAGAACAAAGACACACATGTGTAATAACTGATGAAATGGCAAACCATGCCTGTCTATATAATAGAAAATTATTGGGCAAAAACCAGGAATGAAAATAGATAGATGCTACATGAATGAACCTTAAACATATTATACTAAGAGAACCCAGTTGTAATTTATATAAAATATGAAGATTGGAAAATTTGTAGAATCAGAAAGTAGGTTAGTTCTTGCCAGGAGTTGAGGGAGGTGGTGCCGAGCAGTGAACACTAATAGGTATGGGGTTTCTTTTAGGATGATGAAAATGTTCTAATATCATAATGGTGATTGTTGTGGACCTTATAATTATACTGACAACCACTGTATTGTATACCTCACAGGGATGAATCTTATAATGTGCAAATTATATCTCAATAAAAGTCTGATAAAGCTATAGGTGTTTCTTGGGCCTTATTTCCATAGTATCAGTCATCTTTAAACTTTCCTCGGGGTTGAACAGTGAAGGCTTAAGAACCACTGACCAATCACCTCCATTTCTGTGTATCTTCTGCTATCTTTAAAAATTAGTGATGAAGTTTGCACAGTTCTGAGTGGTGAGTTCATTAGCAAAGCGTACCTTTTAAATTCTTGGAACTGAAGGCCATCTCAGTTTGCCTCCCACCTCACCCCCACCACACATGAAGAACCCGATTCCATGACAGGATCAGATTAAAATTATTCCACAATTGCATTTTATGACATCCCATGGCCTCACACAGAATGACTGGAGGTTTTGAAAATATGGATGCATGAGTTTTATCTTCAGAGATTCCAATTTGGTTTACAGTGTTGCTTGGGCATTTTTAAAAATGCTTCCTAGTTGATTTAGTTTGGAGCCATCATGGAAAACAATTAGCTCCCAGTGGCTTCTGAAGCCTCAGCAATGAGGTGATTAAAACACAGCAAACTGAAAGCTGACAATCTCTGGGTTGAATCAACAATACTTTGGTTTTTAAAGGAATTCATTACATCTAATCTTTTTTAGTTACTTAAGACATAGTCGTGATGAAAGATAATGATATTATTCAGAAAACGTTCCAAAACATGTAAGGCACAAGGAATAACCCATTTTCAAGAGGACACACCTTCAGCACTGACTGCCGACCGAACTGACCAGACTGAACCTCGGCGGAACGAGTAATTCCTGTGGGAAGTGCTGGAAGTGCAGGATGGACTCACAGACAGCCTACGCGAGGCCAGATTGGTGACTTCTTCTACTGGCAAACAAAATGCGGAATGTGAATTTTGGTTTTATAACATAAATTCATCATCATCACAAGCACAGTTGAACTTGTATCAAGTACAACTGCTCTCAGAACATAAAGCTTAAGTAACCACTGTGTATTTAAAAAAGGAAAAAAAAAAACAAAGAAAAGCAAAAACAAAAAAACCCCCAAATTCTACAGAATCAGAAAATACCTCTCAAAATGTCTAAAAAAGCATAGCAGAGATACACTTTATTTAAAATATTTCATAAATCACTTTCTGATACCAAACAGCACACTGTCTATACTTGTGAAGTAACCTTAGAAGGTTATTGAACTAGCTCTTTTCATTGAGGGGAGACTGGTTGCATTCTGAATTCAGGTTTTTCTGAATCAACCAGTGTTTGGCCTGTTATCAGACTGAGTCATTCAATGTTTGCCCTAGAAACAGGCCAGCTTTTCCCTTTCTTGTGGAGAGAGAGAGAAGAGAAAGGAGAGAGGAGAGAGATACAGAAGACCTGTCACTGCATGTCACATATCTGAGACCCCCAGGAGCTCCCAGGCATAGAGGCACCTTCTTCTTCAGGCTCTGAGCTGGGCGTGCAGGTGGGCTCATAGCAAGCCTCCTGGGTGATGGGGATGGCGGTGATGAGACTAGCTTCTCGGCCAAGACGTTTCTTCTCTTCCTCCTGCTGCAAGTTCTTTAAGATGTGCTCTGCCCTCTGATGGGAGCGGGACACAGCCCGGGCCGAAAAGGATTTCTGTGGAGACATGAAGACAAATTCATAGCAACTCTCCTTGCATGGTCACGAGCAGAAAGATTTGTTCTATGAATTATTCAAAGGTGTTAGTTTGTCTTCAGGGAATTTCAGGGAATCCAGAATTGAGATGCATGAACATTTATTTGTTTGCATTTCTATAGCTGTTCACATTTTTTTACTCAGTAAAAAAAAGATTCCTTAAGAATACCTGTAATTTCTTTAAAAAAACAAATTTGCCTCATCTTTTCAGGTAATATCAATAATTCATTGCTTGTATATTAGGGCTAAATTTATTGAAATAGCTATAAATGAAGTACCTTGGTTACACAAGCTTAACAAGGTCGAAAGAGATGTAATTCTCACATAAACCAGTGGGTTATATGGCTTATTTCATTTTTATAGCTCAAGTATTTTTCACACTGAAACTAATATTTCTAGATAAGTGCCGTCTCACACTGGAAATAATTTTTAGAAGAAAGCTACTTAATGAAAATGGGAGCTCAACAGTGTTAGCCAGATGGACTCAAAAAAGTTCTCTGTGTTTATTGGCACTGCCAGGGAAAGTCTTTAAGACCACCCCTCTCTTCCACGGGTGAAAGATAAAGGAAGGCAAAGAGGGGAGATTCATCCATCACACCTTCTTAGTCATGAGGTTTATGCTAAGACCAATGCCAAGAGCATTAGCACAGATTCCAGGTCAGAACAAGGAAGTGGCTACTGGAATTCTTCCCTGACAACTTGAAGTCATATCTATGCAACAGCAATTCTACACCTCTCTGTTGGCCTATAGTCATGGAAGGTTCTAGAGACAGGCAAGAGATCTCTGTTCTTCTATAGGGCTTCATTCATAGAACCCCCATTTTGTGGGCTATTCACAGACTAAAGGTTTAGTAAGATGGCTCTCAATAGCGGTTAAGTGCATTTGATGGCTCACATAGCAATATTCAAAGCCGGTAGGCTTAGCTGGTGTGTTGTAAGACCATAAGGGAAGAATTGTGAAATGAGAGAAAGAGCACTGGATATAGAATTAGGAAACTTAGTTTCAAATTATTGTTGGGAAAGAGTTGGCTGGGGTAAAATGCTCTGATGGTGGAATTACTGCACACAGGAGAACACAGGCTGGTGAGCCTTGCTTTTCACCACAGGACTATCAGACAGGAAGAGAGCATGTGATGAAGAATGTAAGGAAAACAGGTGTAGTGCGATGCAAAAGTTCAAACAGACACTTCTCCAAACAGAACTACAAACACCTAGATAATCTAGGCATGGAGACTGATTTGCATCAACCATAGAAAACATTTTTATATAAAGTAAAATATATGACACATTGGCATAATCTTTTTGGAGGCTATTTGGGAGATGGATCAAAATAGTTCATATCTACATACCCGTTATATAAATGACATGTGAATTTATTCAAGAAAGTAATAATGGATTTGTTTAAAGAGATACATTCTTTTTCTATTTTTAATTTATTTCCCAGTTTTAAAACATTAGTATTAATTTAGAGGAATGCTATCCAACAGGTGACAGGGGCATAGTTTAAGAATTTGTCTTTTCAAAAGGTACATACTATTGGTTTTTGTCTGCAAATAAACCATGCCCTGAACTTAGCTGTTACATGAGTCACTTTACAAATAACAATGATATAATAGAGCATCATAAGGTGTGAGGTCTTGAAATAATGCTTGTGGTGATGACAGGGAAACAACAACTTGAGGAATAAGTAAGGAAGTAAGACCTCCAAACTGTCTTCCTACTCTTGCAGGACCCATGTCAGGCTTCATGGACTTTGCCCATTGTGGATTAAAGGAATGTGTTTGTTTTATAAGAAACATAAGCAAAAATGCTCCCTGTGGCCAAGAAGTCAAGACCTCATTTTTTTAAAAAAACAAATAAGGTGCCTGTTGCTTTGATAGTAAAACACAGTTGTTGGCTTGGAAGTCTGCAAATGCTTACTCCTAGATGCAAATTTCTTTGGTTTGCAAGAACAAGGGCTGCCATTGCTGGTGGTCCATGTTGTTTTTACTTCTCATAACAAGAGTGAACAGATCTCTGTACATTCATTGATGAATTGTCTTGCATGCATTCCATTTCATGCAACAGGGGACATAGGGAAGGATGCACGTGCTACTCACAGACTGGTCTTCATTAATGGGGTCCTGGACGCTCCCACTGCACTGAGGGACCCAGGGAGGGTCGAACATTGGGACGGATGGCATTCCAAGCACCGGTGAGGGCAGGGTGAAGTTGATACTGGGAGGTGGGATCTGTTAGTTGATATCAGAAGAATGAGGTATGATGGAAGATAAACTGGAGTTATAATTATGAAACCATGGTCTTAGTAAGTGTTAAGACTAAAAGACTCCTCACAGGATAAGTGAACATCAAAGAAAAGCTCTGTTTTCTAAGGTTTTTGGTTATTGAGCACAGGATGAACCTCTCATCAGAAAAATGAAGGATTCCATCCAAACCGTCTTCATTTGTGTTAATCCCCTTAGTTTAGCTGGATATCTCTATGCCTGTAGACAGCATAATGCATAAACTTGTGCGCTTAGCTTTGGGAATGGTGGTAAAAACATTATCAGGCTTCTGAAGATTTGATTTCCTACTCTACATTCTTTTATTTACTGATTTTTTTTTCAACCTGACATGATGAGAAGCAACAAGAAGTCAGTATTCTTTGGCTATGTGCCGTGGCCTGGCGCTTCATGGATTTTAGGAAGGCTTGAGAGGAAGGGCTGCGGATCCAGTTCCCATGTGGAAGTATGGCTCACCTTAAAAATCTGCTGTGCTCCCTCCTCCATCCGAGGCCAGACCTGATAGCGAAACCTCCAGAGTGTGTGGAACTTGAGGAC
>PVHP010015844.1:0-36591 GCA_004024765.1 Zapus hudsonius | reverse complement strand
GGTTTGATTCCTCAGTACCCACATAAAGCCAGATGTACAAAGTGGTGCATGCATCTGGAGTTCATCTGCTGGACGCCCTGATGTTTCCATTTTCTCTCTCTCACTGTCATTTCTCTCTAGCAATTAATGTACTGGTTCATTATTTCTTAAAGTACATATATTTGAAAATATTTTAAAATTATGCCTATTTTCTGCTTCTCAAGAAAGAGAAATAGTGAATGTATTGGAAGATTATCTGCAGAAATTTAGATATGTGATACTTTCTATGCAAAGTATAAAAAACTAATTTGACTTCTGGAGTTGATGGAAATCAATGCACTTTGTATTGTTTAGAGAGAGCAACGGCTCTGGTTTCTGTGCTTTTTTTAGTTTTATGTTACCTTCTCATTTTGTGTCAAAATCAATGAAGAAATGAGAATGAGCCAAGAAATAAATGACTTTTAAAAAACATTTGCTTATATATTATTTGCAAGGAGAGAGAAAGAGAAGAGGAGAGAGGCAAATGGAGGGGGAGGGAGGGTGGGGAGGGGGAGAGGAGGGAGGGGAGAGGAGAGGAGACTACCTGCATGCACCACTTTGTGTATCTGGCTTTACATGGGAGTTGTTATGCATTGCAGGAGAGTGCCTTAACCACTGAGACATCTCTCCCTCCCCAAATAAATTATTTTTTTTTACTGAAAACCTTAATCTTTATTGTTGTCAACACCAAGTCAAGGGCTTGACTAGATCTGTCTCCCATGCTGTGTCCCTAGAATCCCCAAGCACATACTGTCTTCCACAGAATTCTCTGACAATGCTGAATCATCAGGAAAGTTGAGGCAGGATGGGAAGAAAACAGCCTAGACTATTGCAGAGATGGAGAGGGAAAGGAGCAGGCAGGACAGCCCATATCAAGGAGGAACTTCACAGCAAACTAACCCTGGCTAGAGTACATGTGTGTGTGTGTGACGTGTGTGTGTGACATGTGTGTGCGTGTGTGCGTGTGTGCACATGCATGTGTGTGAGTGTGTGGGTGTGGGGTGTGCGTGGGGGGGTGACATGTGCGTGTGTGTGACATGTGTATGTGACATGTGTGTATGCATGTGTGTGACATGTGCGTGTATGTGACATATGTGTGTGACATGTGTGTATGGGCATTCCTGTGCAGGTCAGAGGACAAACTAAGGGTGTCAGTCTTCTCATTTCACCTTGTTTGAAACACACTCTCTCTCTCTCTCTCTCTCTCTCTCTCTCTCTCCTCTCCTCTCCTTTTGGTATTGTTTTGTTTTTTGGTTTTGCCACTATGAAAGTTAGGCTACCTGGCCCTGGGAGCTTTGGTATTCTCCTGACTCAGTCTCTAGGTGCTCCATAGGTGGACTGAGTTTGCAGATGGCTGCACTACTTGGGCTTTATGTGAGTTCTGGAGATTAGAACTCTTGATGGATTCCTAATATAATGAGATTGAAACTGGTCACCTGAAATCTATGGAGCCTCCTCTCAGCTCTTAGGAGGGCTTAACTCACTAGTTAGAGCACCTGATGATAGTCACCAGGCCACTCCTAGGCATAGGCACTGAGTTCTTTGTGTTGAAAGAATGAACTTCACAAACACTGAAGAGTGAGTTTTCTTTTTTTTTGTTTTAAAAGCTGTATTTGCAGAAAAATAAAGCAAGGTTGTTTTAGGAGAACAGATTAGAGTGCCTGGGTAGAGTGGAAGGGGATCCGAAGGAGACAGTTGTTGAAGGCTTAGATCCAGCGAGTTTTATAAGGCTTTCTGGGTGGGGAAATAAGTTGTTCTTTAAAACGACTGGACTGAGATATGGAGAAGCATAGCTCTGGCCCAATCAGCAGTCCCCACTGAGAGAGACTAGAAGGAAGCTATCATATTTTATGCAGTTTCAGTCAGGGACTGAGGCCCAGAGAGAACCAGAAGCTGCCACTCCGCATGCCATCTCTTCTGGCAGAACTGGAACATGTGTGACTGAGACTGACCTTCACCACCCCTGCTGTCCACATCGCTAATGTGTCCTTGAGTCCATCATTATTATTCTTCATAAAGATTAGGAAATAACCCAATATTTGGGGTTCATAAATCTGGGGGACGCCCCTGAACCCCCAAATCTGCCATCACCATGAGGTGCCCATGTATCCTTTCCAATCAGAGACCCCTTGGGTGACTGGGCTGGGGATGTTGTAGTGGCGGGGGGGGGGGGGCGGATATTCAGTGCACAACTGAAGCTCTGCAAGGGCGAGGCAGGACAAGCAGCCCGTGGTCAGGGCCAGGTGCTTCTCAGTGAGGACCGAGCTGGCTTCACAAGGGCCAGCTGGTCCCTGCGGAGACTGGGTTTATGTTTTCCTAGAGCCCCTTCTGTCCTTCCTCTTATCTGGACAGCGTGGCTGTCTCATATCCAGCTTCAAGCCCTCTTCCCTAAGGACAAAAGACAAACCTGCTCCTCCTGCTTTGATGGGGTATTGTTTGGAAGTAGTGAAACATGGGAGGTGGAGCTTCCTGGGAGAAAGTAGGCCACTGGGCATGTCCTGGTGAGGCAGGCAAGCAGAGGATTGCTTAGCTAGCATTTACTAGGACTTGAGTTCAACCCCAACAATACTGCAGCAAGAAATAACCACAACTTGAAGAATGGGAAAAATAGTTGCAAATTATTCACCAGACAAGGGATTATTATCATGAACATATATATATACATATATATATATGGAATGGAAAATGCTCAACCACAAAAAAAATCCAATTTTAAAAATACACAAGTGTTTCTACTCAAAAGAAGTAAAAATGGCCCACAAATGCGTGAAAAGGGTCCAAAATCACAATCAGGCATCACACCCCAGTCAGAATGGGTATTAAGAAAAAGTAAAAAGCAATAAACTGGTACAGCTAGAGAGAATGAATCATAAACACTGGATGGGAATGTAAATTAGTACAGATAGTAAGGAGAGCAGTATGGAGATTCCTCAAAAACAAAAACAAAAAACCAGATATACATAATCTGGCTATCCCATTTCTGGGTATATATCCAAAGGACATGAAGTTGATAAACATATACTTCACGCCATGTCTACCACAGCTCTTTCAAAAACAGCCAAAATATGGAATCAGTGGAGGAGGAGTGATGAATACATCAATAGATGAATGGATAAATAAAATGTAAGAACATGTATAATACTATTCAGACATAAAAAGAATTAAATCCTGTGGTCTGCAGCACAATGTTTGAAGTGAGTGATATTATTTTAAGTGAAATAAACACAGATAGGAAAGCACCATAGCTTCAAGCTAAAAAGGTTGATTTCAAAGTAGAAGAGAGCAGAGTAATTTGAAAGTTTTTAAAGAAGCTACTTAGGGTCAGGGGGGATAGAGGTAGATAAAGGGTACCAAAACACGGTTTAAAAGGAGTAAGAACTCATGTTTGATAGCATGGTAGAGATACAGTTCAAAATGACCTGCTATATGCTTTACCATGAACTAAAGAGAGAAATCTGGAAGGCTCCAGATAGAAATTCTAAGGAGATGGAAATATTAATTATTCTGATTTCATCAGTATACCAGGTGTACACATATTGAAATATCACACTGTATCCTATAAATATGCAAGATTACTATATGTTAATTTAAAAATAATATAGCATGCTGGAGCAAAACCACAAATGACAACCACTTTCTTGCATTTAACTGTAATACATAAAATAACACAGACTTAAATTGGGGTGGAGGATGCTCCTATTTCTTGTTAGTGAATTTAATAGCTTCAAGCAAACACAGGGTAAGAAATGCAAAGTGACCTTGAAATATACCAAAAGTCCAGCCTCTGGGTCCTCTCTCTGTGTTAGCAGCCAGAGATGGAGAAGGGTCTCAAGGGTCATGATCTCCATGCAGAAGAAGCCACTGAGGAAAGTAGCAACAGGCTGGCCCAGCTTTCTAGAACTGGAAACCCTTTAGATGGAAGAATGGGGTCAGGCTCACATAAGATATGGAGACAAAGAGCTTGAGTAGGAGAGAGTGGTGAACCACCATATCCAGGACAAGGAGGACTCATAGACAACTCCTTCGTTTTCTTGACTTCATCTCCAAAATTTCCAGACCAGAAAGAGCCCATGTGCTGCTAGGCTGGTTAGTACCTCGGGACTATGAATAGTGTCACACTGGCAGGCAGTCCTAGGACAGCAGGCAGTATGGCTGGGAGGGATCTCTCACTCCATCCCAGCAGATGCCCAGGTATGGTAGAGCATTTCTCTTCTCAGACTCCATCACTGCCCTCCGGAGTCCCAGCTCTTGGAAGATGGCATAGCCATGAGTAGAAATGTTCTTGAAAGGAGAAGCCCCACCTTCACCTGCATCTACATGAAGCGGGTGTGGGATGTGACGATAGCTGTAGGCCCAAGGGATCAAACTGACCATCCATAGGAAGGAACCAAAGTCCCGAGACCTTAGTGCACAATCTCCTGAAACCCCACTTCTAATTCCAGCTAACTCCACAACCAATACCACATCCAGAGAGCCTTACATTTTAAAAAGGGAAATACAGCATTGATCAACTAGATGACCTATTAAATGTCTATAATGTGTCAAGCCTCTGCTCCAGGCTTGGAATGCAGCATGAAGCAGGCAAAATCCCTGTTCTCATGCAGCTTACATTTGGGTGGGAAGGACAAGTGCTTAATCATTTTAACAAGTTTTAACTTGAAGATAGATGGGTATATATATATATATATATATATATATATATATATATATATATGAAGACATTGATTAACACAGGAAATAGAAAAAGTAAGCAGTAGGGCTGGAGAGATGGTTCAGAGGTGCAAAACCTAAAGACCCTAGTTCAATTCCCCAGTACCTACATAAAGCTGAATGCACAAAAGGGGTGCATGCCTCTGGAGTTCATTTGCAGTTGCAGGGGCCCTAGTGTGCCCATTCTCTCTCTGACTCTCTCTCTTTCTCTCTCTCTCCTTGCAAATAAAAAGAGAAAAAGTAAGCAGTGAGAAAACAAGCAAAAACAAACTTAAAACAGGATAAATATTAACTGCTGAGTATATTCTAGAAATCAAACAAGAATTTGTGAATGACACCTGGTACTCTGTATCAGCTTCCACACCAAGATCTGTCATTCCAGAGCCTCACAGGTGAGTTATATCCTTAGTCGTTTTTGTTTATCAAAGCAACCATCTGGTTTTTATTTTGGACATAACTGAAATGTATTCAATATAATACCATCCTACCTCTTTCTACAAAAGTTAGTCCATTTTGTTCACACCTCTACACTCCACTGCTCCAAACCCTCAGATATTTTCATAGAACTTGATCCAAGGTAAGAAAACCAGTGAAGGATCCAGTGGACTGTGAGAATCAGACACCTCCAAGGCGTGGCCGTATACTGAGAATCCTCAGGGCAGTCAGTCCATCCCTTACAGAAAAATACTGACAGGAAAAAGGACAATTACTGGTTACAAAAATCAAACACTTTGTCAGACTAACTATGGCTCCATCTCCTAATCTATATCTGACATATTTTGGCCACTCTTCCAGCATTTTGTATTTCTATATTCAGGCAACTTTTCAGCTTTACCAGGATTGTACCTGTCTGGCCACTAGATGGCGGAGAGGGCACTCCTCTACAGAGGCTGTTACCCTGAGGGAACTGATTCTAAATAAGTATTTATTATTCCAGGTATCCAGAAGTTGAACAGATCAAGTACGCCATTAGTAAGCATACATTATAGGAACAAAAGTTTAAAATGTTCTTCCCTGCTATCTTAGGAAGACTTCTTTCTTGCTGGTCAGAATGGCATCTATGGTGTGGATACTCGGGCATTTGGTGAAAGGAGTCACCAAACTACTCTGTCCAGGCTTCTGAGTACAGCCAGGATCCCAGCCTTTGAGGAAGAACAGGATAAGCATGGGCTTTCAAATAGTCCCTAATTTTCATGTGAATTTCGGTAGTATTTGTAATAACATCTCCCTTTGCATCTCCAATTTTTAAAATCTGATCTTCATTCTTTCTTTTGGTTAGCTAATATAAAAATTTCTCAAACTTGTTCATCTTCTCAAAGAATCAAACTTTTGTTTCATTGCTCTGTGTATTGTTCTTTTATTTTCCCTTCCAGAAAGTTTGGCCTGACCTTTATTATTTCTTTCCATCCACTAATTTTGGTTGGGTACGTCCTTGTTTGTCCAAGGCTTTGGAGTGTATCGTTAGGTTACTTATTCGAGATGTCTAATTTTTTTAATGTAGGCCCTCATTGGTGTACACTTCCTTCTTAGAACTGCCATTCACTGTTTTGATAAGTTGTGTTTCCATATTCAGTTGCACCTAGGGGTTAAAACAATTCCCCCTCAGTCTCCTCACTGACACTCCAACTACTCAGAAGTCTGTTCTCCAGTTTTCATGTGTTTGTACAGTTTTCCTTGCTACAGATTATTTGTATAATGATTACTTTCATTATGATTAATTTTATTATGTATTATATGAGACACAAAGAATGATTACTTCATTTCTTTGTGTTTGCTTAGACTTGTTTTATGGTCTAAGGTATGATCTGTTTTGGATAAAGCACTACGGGCTGCTAAGAGGAGTGTGGATTCTGGAGTTGTTAGATGAAATATTCTGGGGAAACATGTTAAGTCCATTTGCTCTCTGGGGAAGTTTAACTCTGAAGTTTCTGTGTTAATTTTTTTTTGTCTGAATGATCTATTTATCAATGAGAATAGGATGAAGTCACCTGCTACTATTGTTTCTGGAACTATCTGTCCCTTTATTTCCAGTAGTGTTTCTTTAATGAAACTGGGTGCATCAATGTTTGATGCAACAAGACCTCACTGTAAGCCCCTAAACACTGAAACTGTTAGGGTCCGAGGTCGACCACCCCTCAGAAGGACAGAGGACACATGTGATAATGCAAGTCACATAGCGAGGTTTATTTCCAGCTATCTGGGGTCCAAGTATCTGCCTGGCGCAGTGGGTTTCAATATGGACCCTGAGCTCAAGATTCAGGCAGTTTTTATAGTATATCTTAAGCAGGCACAAGTCACACAGTAATTTTCCATAGTTTTTGAAGTTACATATTCTGGCCCATTCCTGTCGCCCATATCCTGGTGGGGGGGTGAGATAATTTCCAGGATCCACCCCTCAAGATAAACATTTGGTCTCTTGACACAACCACCGGCAATCTCCCTCATCTTGTTGGGTAAGATTAACCAGCTGCTGCCCTTATTCCTCATTCCAGTAAATTCATTCCAGTAAGTTTTGGCCCAGGCCCCCCAGGCCATCATGGCTGTTGTTAAGCTAAGTTAACTATGTGCCTAACAAAACCACTAGAGGGAAACACTTCAAGATTTAGCCATGTGCAAGGACTTTCTTAATAGGACTCAATAGCTCAGGAAACTGTAGCAAAAATTGAAAAATGTAAATATGTCAAATTTAAAAGCTTTTGCACCACCAAAGAAATACTTAACAGTGAAAAGAAAGCCTACCATGGGAGAAAATCTTTGCAAATGTACATCTGACAAAGTATTCGTATTTAGAATATATAGATTCAGGAACTTGGGCTAGATAGATGACTCAGTGGTTAAAGGTACTTGCTTACAAAGCGTGCTAGCCTGGGTCCAGTTCCCCAGTACCCATGTAAAGCCAGCTGTACAAGGTGGCACATGTGCCTGAAGTTTGTCTGCAGCAGCAAGAATCTCTGAAATGTCCATTTGATTTTTCTTTTGCTTCCTTCCTTTATTTCTTTATTTCTTTCATTCTTTCTTTTCTCCCCTCTCACAAATAAATAAATAAAACAATTTTTTAAAAGATTATATAGGTCTCATGGCACCCCTCAGTAACAACACACTTGGGCCAGAACTGGGCTGAATACTAGGCTATCCATGGTCCCCTGCCACAAGGACTGATCCAGACTGCCCATGGAGGAAGATATCCAGCTGATTGGGGATGGGGAGCATTGGGGAATTGTGGATAACAACTCATTGTTTGCCCACTAAATAATGTAACTCATTATGGACAATAAAAAAAAGATTATATAGATCTCAAAAAAAAAAGTCAAGAACAAATAGTCCATGAGCTGGAGAGATTGCTCAGTGGACAAGGCGCTTGCCTACAAAGCCTAACGACCCAGGTTTGATTCCCCAGTACCCATGTAAAGCCAGATTCACAAAGTGGCACATGCATCTGGAGTTTGTTTGCAGTGGCTAGAGGCCCTGGAATTCCTATTTTCTCTCTCTGTATCTCTCATTCTCTTCTGTCTTTCTCTCTCTCTCTCTTTGCAAATAAATAAAATGTTCAAAAAAAAGAAAAGAATAAATAGTCCAATTAATGAATGAGGAGCTGAATTGACACATCTCAAAAGAAGTAGAAATGACCGATGAATATGTGGAAAATATCAGCAGCTTTAACCATCAGGGAGATGCAAATCAAAAGTATATTCAGTTTCTGTCTCACCCCCAGTCAGAATGGCTATCATCAAACACACATGAAACAACAAATTCTGGGAAGGCACATAAAATCCATATACACTATTGGTGGGAATGTAAATTAATTCAGCCACTATGGAAATCAGAATGAAGAGTCCTGAAAACAATAAAAGCAGAACTATCCTATGACCCAGATATAGCACTACTGGATCTCCCAAAGGAATTAAGTCAGTATACAATATTCATTTTTATCACTCCACTATTCATGATAATTAATAGAATAAGGTTACAACAATAGATAAAAAAGAAAAATGTGTTACATATATACAATGGAGTATTGTTTGGCTATTAAATGATCATCTGGTTTATAGAAAAATAGATGGAACTGGAGATCATGTTAAGTGAAATAATCCAGACTCAAGAAGATAAAAATCACATTTTCTTTCATATACGGAATCTATAAGAAAACCATACAAGGGGACTATTTGAGAAGTGGAAGGAGATCAGCAGGAAGGGGAGGTGAAGGAACAGGGATGGAGTATTATCGAGTATGCTACATGTTATGAAAATGTCATGAGGAAACTCATTCTATTAATGTACACCAATAAAATAATAAATGAAAGTAGAAAGAAGTTAAGAGAGATATTTCTGAATAATATCAACATATTTAACTCTCCATATACTTGGATTTCAGATCATTGTGATTATAGCTATTGTACCAACTATAAAAACAGCAAAATTGTGACAATTTTCCTGTAAAAGTAAGTTAGGAATGTTGTCAAACACATCAGGAAATTAGGTATTGTTGTAGTTAACCACATGCCGCTGGGATGAATCTTTAAACCAGGCACAATTTGGGAGAGGAAAGTATTTATTGAAACTACAGATTGAGGGGAAATTCTGTAACAGCGAAAGAGGCTGGCCCTCTTTCACAGGTCTGAGCAGAGAGAAAAACCTATCATTCACACCACACACAAAACAGCAAACAGGGAAGAGGGCAAGTAGAGAATTTTTTTACTTTTATATAGCCCAAGGATGGGGTCTTGCAATTCTATCCCAGACTTAATGGTTTCCTGAGTCGCTGGAATTTCCTTCCTACACTGCCCACACAGGAAAGAATATTTACTTTTAGTTATTTTGAGTTTCTTTATATCTTGCCCCTTGCTGAGAGGCTTCCTTCTTGTAAACATCCTCAGAGACCCACCCAAGATTACTTAAAAGGTCAAGTTGACAACAAAACTTAACTATCACAGATATTTTATTTGCAAACAATCTATAAGACACGAAGTCATCTGCTTAGGTCCTCTTGCTCCTTCCTGTGACTCACAGCAGGGTGACAGGGACCTTCCTTTCTGAGTTCCAAGGCATCCACACAGCCATATACAGACAGCAGTTAAGCTGTTCTGAGGTGATACTGTCCTCATGCCTCACCATATACTGGTGTGGGTAACAGGGGTACAGACTGGGCCACTCCTACCACTATGATCTGTTCCCTCCATCAGCTCCCCTTCTCTGTCCTTGCCCTCACTAACCCAGATCACACCCCTATTGGCTGTGTGCCAGGCAAATTTTCAGGTGAAGTGTCTGTGATGGCTAAATTTTGTTATCATCTTGACCTTTTTAGTAATTTTGGGTGGGACTCTTAGGATGTTCACAGGAAGACAACCTCTCAGTAAGGGACAGGATGTAAGGAGGCTCAGGGTAGCTAGAAACAAATGACCTTTCCTGGGAGAGCAGTTAAGAAAGGAAATTCCAGAGACTCAGGAAGCAAAACAGTCTGGGATAAGGTAACCCTAAGGCTGTATAAATGGAAAAAAGATCTCTCTCTTCCCCCTGCCTGATTTATTAGTGTGTTTTTGATTGTGATGCTCTTCTCTCTGTCTCTCTCTGTCTTTGTCTCTGTCTCTCTCTTTCCTTGGACCTGTGAAAAGAGGCCAGCCTCTTTTGCCATTATGGAACTTCCCCTGGCTCCATAGTGTCAATAAATCCTTTCCTCCCATAACTGAGCCTGGTTTAGAGATTCATCCCAGTGACATATGGCTGACTATAACAGTTTCTTTTCATACTTTATTATCATGGGATAAAACTACATTGGCCTTTCTGTTGGAAGGGGAGTTTATAATCAAGCTCCTCCTTAAACCACAATGTCCAAATCCCTATGAAATTTTGTCAAACTCCACTTCTCCCTTCTACAAAAGGAATGGGAGTCAGGGAATATAAAATTTGAATGAAAAAAATCCCAATGGTCACTTCAGAGCCCTCTCTGAGAGATAGTTTGAGAATAGAAGATCCACCTCTAACTTTAATTTGTACAAAAGAACTGCATTGTGTTGGTGAGCTTTTCATCCCAAAGACAAAATATGTGACATCAACAAAAGAGAAAGGATTTACTTGGGCTTGAGTTCCATTGTTTCTGGGCCAAGCACAGGACACCCCAAGAACCCGCTCCATTTAACACCCTTCCGTCACTGTGAAGAGCCCTTAAATTATGAACCCAGTAATGAACTAATTTACTGATAAGGCTACAGCTCTTAGGATCCCAAAAGCCTCATGGCTGATACTGCTACACTGGGGACTAATAAGGTTTGGTTATAAAAGATCCATCACAGCCACAGGAGTTAATAAGAACATTTGGCACCCCACCCCCACCTCTGCGACTGCTACAGTGGAAAACTGGTAACCATCACATTCTCAGACATTCAGTACCTTGCCTGCCTGGTGGCACTGTTTTGGGAGGCTCTGGAGCCATTGGGACTGTGGTTTGCTAGGGGCAGTGCTCTGACTGAGCTGTCTCTGCTTCCTGACACACTGTGATGCCATTGCTGCCTCAGCCCAAACTAAGCTGCTCCTACCAACATGTCTTCCTCACAATAATGAACTAAAATCCCCTCAAATATGTGCTAAATAAATCTCCCATGATTAAGTTGTTTCAGTCCAGTATCAAGCAATGGAAAAAAAAATGGATACAACGAGGACAAGGCCTTAACACATGGCCTTTGAGGTACATTTGAGATCCAAACCATTACAAGAAAATTATTCAGAAATTTATTTGAAATGGCCTCAGAAGCCTTTAACTTCATCTAGCATTGAAGCTATCTTAAAGTTACTTTTAGTTCACATCTACTACCTAATTATCCTTTCCTTTAGAAAAAAAAAAGGAGATATAATTAACTGAAACTTGAGCAATTAAAAGAAACTTAAAATCCCTAAAACTTTTAAGAATTTTCCCTTAGTAAAAATGTAGAAATTGTTTCTACTTTTCTTCCTTTGCACTGGCCTATTCCTTCCAAAGTAGCAGCATTTCAAATAAACTTTGAAAATATGATTTTTCCATTTAAAAAAATTGGGCTGGAGAGATGGCTTGGTGATTAAGTCATTTGCCTGCAAAGCAGAAGGACCCGAGTTTGATTCCCCAGTACCCACATAAAGGCAGATACACAAGGTGGCTCATGGGTTTGGAGTTCTTTCGCAGTATCTAGAGACACTGGTGTACCAATCTCTCTGTGTGTCTGCCTTTCTCTCTCTTTCTTTCTCTCTCTCTCTAGTAAATTAAGTAAACTTTTTAAAAAATCTTCCATAAACTTCAGTCTATATGGCAAAGTGCCACTTAGCTGAAAGTGCTTTTCAGCTGTGTAATCTGTGCCTCCACAGGGTTTTCATAGCCTCACCCCTTCTTGCATGGACATTGGCAGCTGGCAGCTCTGGGTGAGTTCTAAGGCTGGACACATGCTACTTCAGGCATGTTTTTCAATATTTTTGAGATGGTTAGGTTTTGTTGTCAATTTGACCTTTTTAGTAATCTTGGGTGGGTCTCAGATTGTTTACATGAAGGCAACCCTCTCCATAGGGGGCAGGATGTCAGGAGGCTCAGGAAAGCTAGAAATGAGCATCCCTTCCTGGGAGGTCAGTGCAGGAGGGAAATTCCAGAGACTCAGGGAGTAAACAGGTTTGGGAAAGAGTTGCAAGACCAGCCCTAAGGCTATATAAAGGGAAAGGAATTCTCTCCTCCCACTCTGCCTGTTTTGTTGGGGTGTGTGTGGGAGGGGTGTTAGTGATGGGTTTTTCTCTCTGCTTGGACCTGTGAAACAGGGACAGCCTAAAGGCTTTCATCATTATGGAACATCCCCTGGATATATAACTTTAATAAATCCTCTCCTCCCATAACTGTGCCTGGTTTGGAGATTCATCCCAGCAGCCTGTTGCTGACTACAATTTTTTCCTATTTCAGGAAAAGTATGAAAAGTCATTGCTAAGGGCTGGAGAGATTGTTCAGTGGTTAAGGCACTTGTCTCCAATGCCTAAGGCCCAGGGTTCAATTCCCCAGTACCCACATAAGACCTACAAGGTGTGGCCCTGGTATTCTCTCTCTTTCCCCCTTTCTCTGCTAGAAAATGAATAAATAAAATATTTTTTAAAAGTCATTGCTAAGAAGAATCTACACTTCAGAAAGAAATTCTTTTAACAAAGATTATTAAAGCTTTCCCTACAACAGGTAGAAGATACAGGAACAGGCAGGATCTTAAGCATTTATATTGGAGAGTCTATAAAATATCATGAATAAGCAGAACTTTGTCAGAGCTGCATAAAAAATAATACAAACAGAACAATCTGGATTATCTTTCTAAGTGATAAAAAAGTAGATATTGTCACAAGAATCTCCTGTCCTTTAAAAAGACTGATGATAGATGAATGGATTGATCAATGGATAGACTTAACACATTATAAATGTATGTGAAAATGTTGGACTGCAAAAGAAATACATATTGATCATAGAAAACATGGAAAATGGAAAAGTACCAGTCAACATATCCAAGATAGGACTAGGGATATAGCTCACTGGTACAGAACTTGCCTAGTAATAGCAAAGCCTTACATTCAATCCACAGCAGCACAAAAAAAATAATTTTCAACATAAAAAAATCATAGGATGCATTTTTATATGCTTTTTTAGATTTTTTCTCCAGTTGAATATTTCCATAAAATTAGTATAATACTACACAAATAGGTTGTTTTTTTAAAAATTTGCCTAGCGTGTATTATATATTTTTAAATATAAGATTGTAAACAAAGTGTTTCATCATATGTATGTTATTATATGTGCAGCCTAAGTTACTTAAGGTTATGGATTAAAACAGCTTCTGGAAGAATGGATTGGATGTTTGTTTCTCGTGATCAGTCCTAGAGTTCAGACATCAGCACTTGAGAGCTGATATGTCAATGCTGCTGTATCAGAAAACAGCACTTCTAGGACAGATGATAATGCCACTGTCCCCGTTTGTTCACCTGTCACATGGTCCAGAATGGAAAATCATTACATCAGTATTCTAGGTAAATAGAAGGGAATGCATGACTGTTCCAGAGAAGAAAAACCTAGAAATTACACAATTATTTCTACTCACATTTGATTAACATGTGTTAATACAGCACTATTTATAGGAAAAAGCTATAAAATACAATTACATGTGAATATTCTGAACAGCAAATAATTTGATCACTATGCAAAAGAAGACAACAAAAGATATTAGGGGACCCATGAAGGGCTCTGTCAGTCATTTGGAATTCTTGTTACATACAGTAATCATTCTCAGTAATCCTTTCACTTATTAATCTTAAGATTTCAATATGGTGAATACCTCCAGATTTTGTACTATAAAATATTGGTTTAAGTATTGAAGTCAACATTCCATTAAGTATTGAAGTCAACATTCCAATGGCCACAATAAAAAAGTCACATCATTTATAAAACTTGAAGATTTATTTTGAAATGTATAATTATTATATAAGCAGTTTGAATTCATAAACCATTTATTTTTAAATGTATAATTGTAAATAATGCTCAGTTCTCATGTCAAAACCTGTGGCCATCCCATCATCAGGTTCATGCTCCTCTGGAGCCCCACTCCTGCTCTCCTTGTCCCCAGAAACAGCACCAAGCAGCCTCCTGGACAAATGCCCTATACAGAAGGCATGGAATCCACACCAGTCAAACACTCCCTGCCAATACAGCTGCTCCACTTCCGACTAAACACCATGTCACATGGAGAGATGCAGTGTGTGGTACAGTTTCACTCAGGTAGTGTTAATCTCAAACTTGCTTTTGTCCTAAGACTATTTCTCTTGATTGTAGGAAACTTTCAATTTCAATATTTGAATTGTTTACTACCAGTCACTTTCCAGGACCTATCAATTCTGACCCTTGCCTCCTTCCCAGTTCAAGCCTAGAAATCCAGTTATTATCATCATACAAGGAATAGAACCCTTTATCTGACATATTCCACAAAACACACATTTTTTTCCTTTTTTAAATCTCTGATTTTTTTTCTTTTTGTACCACTTTTTTACACTTAAAGTCAAACTACTATCTCTGAGTAACCATTTGGCTACAGGTGTCATCAGACTCAGGGCTCCTTAGTTAAACTGACAAGTCTTGGTATCATGTACATCACATGTGGCCTTCAGTGGCTTATGAAACAATGAGATGATTCCCATCATCAAGAAATACAGGGAGCATGCAAAACACATAATACTTCAAACAAGTTCCTTAAAGAATATGCCACACATTAAAATATTAGTCAAGACATATAAACTTAACTGAAATACAATCAATCATTCAGAGACCCAGGATTTCAGATACAGAATGATAAAATAAATTCTTCAGATCACCAGGAAAACTGTTAATATAGAAAATCTTGCTCACAGACCATGAGCTAATGCAATGTTTACTAATAAAATTCCACTATTTGTCCAAACAAAGAATCTCCTTAGCTTTTGTTTTCAGCTTAGGATGTGTGAGAATGATGAGAGCAGAATGTCCTGGAGGGTAAACAGCAGAAATCAGTAAACAAACAGCACTGGCTTTCACACCCATCCTTCCAGAAGAAGAGTAGAGCAGGGTGGATACTGAGTATGGGATGTAGAGGATGAGGAAACAGACCATGAGCTTCATGGCACCTACGTGAGCTTTGGTCTGGGGATTCCAAAAGCCAGTGGAGTTCCTCTGCATGCTCTGGATATGTCTTCTTAATGAATGGATCAACAAAGAAGCAAAAGTCACATTAAGTATAAGCTGGAGTAATGAGCTGATCACCAAAGAGGATGCTAAAGTCAGGATGCCCTCGCTGCTGTCAAAGGATGTGTCATTTCTCCCAGTCACATGATCAGGCAAGCGTGACATCTCCCTCAAGCCAAGATGCAGGAGACTGGTGAAGGTAGAAATCAGCAGACAGGCCAGCAGCAGTGTGGTGGTCTTGGCAGATATATTCCTTTTCAGCAGGAGAAACAATGGGTGCTGGCAGTTAGTAATCTTCACACAGTACAAGCTGTTGAGCAAAGTCACTAACCAGAGACTGCAAGCATCCAGAAACTTCCAACACAGCACAAAAGAGGTGGAAGTGAAGAACGACCTTCGACGATTTGAAGACACAAAGACAGTGCTCAGGAGAAATAATCCCAGGGTGAGGGATCTGCTGATCCCCAAACCCAGCAGGATCCTCTCAGAAGAGGAGATCCTGTGACTCTTAATCCAAGTCCTGCAAATGGCCACTGTCATAAAGAGAGTCACAATGATTCCCACAAAATTGAAAATGAAGGTGACAACAAGCACAGCTACAAACAGTGGTGGCAGCATCCTTGCTGGTGGCTTTGGAAGAACAGGAGTGTAAGCAGGCACCAGAGTCCAGCCTGGAAGGATGGCTGCCTTATTAGTTTTCCCAGCATGGTAAGTGAGTCATTTGTGGTCTAGAGGCAGCTGTTTTTACTGAGATGCAAATCTTCCAAGGATTGCATTACTGTTTCTTCATTCCTATGCTTTATTCCTTAGAAATGCTCAATTATAACAAGCGTAGGTAAACCTGGGATTCACTCCTCTAACAGCAGGAGCAGTAGGAAGGCATGAAGGCTAAATGGAGCTCTGTGGTCCATCTCCGTTTCTGTCTCTGTGTCACAACATAGCTTATTTCCCAGAAACCACGTGTACCCTCTTCCTTCCCTCCATATGGCCATGGATGGCTGGAATCAGCTTCTGTCTCCTCTATGGTGTTGCTGCAGCCATTTTCTCCGAATGCCATTCTGACCACACCACTACCACTCTCTATCCCTTAGCATCTAAGTGACTATTAGATACTGTATCTATTACATGGAGCTCAAGAACCTGGTCTCACTCTTTATAATTACTTTGCATTCCCTAAGTAGCTAAATATATAAATGTATGTCACTGTTATTTGGATTTTGCCTAGAAAAAAAGGTCAATCCTTTCACATATTGGTTTTATAAATCGGGATCTATGCTTAGAAAACATGTAGCATTTCCTCGTAGGCATTCACTGTCAATCAAAGTACTCAGGTACAAAATACTACAGTAATGCCTTAGTCACATTAGTGCTTGACATCCGCATTCAGGAAGGCCATGTGACTTGCCTGTGTTCACAAAGTTTATGACTTTTTTGTGATAATAAACAGCTTTACTCATTGGCTTGGTTTGTCAAAAGTGCTCAATGAGAAGTGAATTCATGCCTAGATATTTCTATTTAAATAATATTGATTAAATATCAAACTGCATATGTGCATTTTGGGAAAAGAATGGGAGGAAAGGAGTGTGGGAGGAAAGCTAGGTAGGAAGGAAGGAAGGAAGGAAGAAAGGAAAGGGAAGGAGGGAAGGAAGGAAAAGAAACAGGAAGGGAGGGAGGGAGGGAGTGCTGTAGGAAGGAAGGAGGGAAGGAAGGACAGAATGGAGAGTAGAGAAAGGAGAGAGGAGAAAGGGCGTGGATGAGAGGATGGTGTAGACATGCTTACCCTTTTACATAATCTAAAAAAAGTAAACTTGGAAATTCACTTTAATAGAATGAAAATGAAATGCAGGGATGGATCAAGACCTAGAATCCAAAGGTCTGGACTTTAATGCCACTGCTTACCTCATCACACAATGGGCTCGTGGAGAGTTCTCTTAAGGACAGAATAACAGCTTTCACTCAATTCATTATTTTACAAAACACCCTGTGCTCAAATGTCTACACACATTGTGGATGGATTTCTGCTACCCCGTGGCTGATGCTCTAGTCCCTGTTTTCAGATTAGGGACAGGCGAATAAATCTGGGGATGACAGTCTTGGGAAAATGACAGAACCAGAAGTCAAGCCCACATCTATGGGATCATAAGCCTCTGCTCCTTCACTCAAGCCCAGTACATTATTTTGTTGGGGTCAGTATCAATTACTTTTATCTAGGCAGGGTCTCATTCTAGCTCAGGCTGACCTGGAATTCACTATATAGGCTCAGGATGGCCTCAAATTTACTTCAATCCTCCAACCTCTGCCTCCAGAGTGCTGGGATTAAAGGTGTGTACCACCAAATCTAAGCAGTGTTGTATTTTAAAGTTGAAACTTATATATAGACCCACTATGCTTAGCTGATCATTAATGCAGAGCCGTATCTATCTAGTGAGTGCTCTTACACTGACATTTCTCAGAGACTGTTTTACCCCTCCAAAACAACCCTATGAAAACAGGCCATGAGTATGATTCTCACCATAAATCCAGAAAGCAGCAAGTACAAGGCAGGCAGTCTCTCTCTCTCTTTCTCCATTTGATGGGTGACCTGACTTGGTACCATGGAAGGATAAGGAAGATCTCTATAGTTCAATGTCTCCCAGGCTCCATCCCATGTCCTCTGTTACTCTATGAAGATGATGTTTCTTCAGATCCAGAATTCAGAGGACCACACTTGCATGGGAGCATCAACACCAATGTCAGCCTCAGCTTCTTGTTCCCCAGAATAAGAACAAATGAGTGAGCAGCCATCCATGACATGGTAATTACTTCACTGATCATCTTAACCATTTTAGTTGATGGTAGGAAACGACTGGATGACAAAATGAGAAAGGAAAGAAAGTAAAGGAGGAACAGGAGGAGGAAGGAGAGGATGAGTCGAATGGCTCTCTTGTGGGCCTTAGTGCTCTGGTCCCTGGCGCTGGTACTGTATTGCTGCATCTGCCGCCTGTGCCTCCCCAGAGAAAGGAGCAGCAGAAAGTAGGCAGCTAGGGACAAAATTAAGGCAGGAAGCTTCCAGAGAGCCATAAGAACATGGAACAGATCATATTCACTTCTGTCACATCTAATGTATTCTGTCACATTTCCTGTTCCTCCAATCTCCTGGAGGGCAGAATAGATCTTAAATTCATTGATCAGAGACAAGGTACTCCCACAGGCCATGAGCACTGCACCCCACAGCATCCACAGGACCACTCTGGAGACTCTCCACTTGAGCCAGAGGAATGCCGGGTGGGAGAAACTGGAAACCTTCAGGCAGTAGAGAACACCAAGAGAGGTGATGAGCCAAATGCTCAGCTCATTTGTAAATGTCCAGAAAATATCGATGAGCTGCATTACTATCCCGGAAGAGTGTGTGCTGTAGGAGAAGGCTATTAGAAGACCATCAACCAGGATGATCCACAGCAGAACAATCCTCGACAGGGCCAGAGTGCTGATGAGGAAGTCAGACTGAGAGATTCTCTTGCTCTTGAGCCAGCTGCTGCCATTGACGAACACGATGAAAGCATTCCCCAGATTCCCAAGGATGAACTGAGCAAAGATCAGAACCAGGAACACCCTTTGAGCGAGGCTCAACATGTCAGCCATTTCTCTTGATGCAATCCTGACAATTTGAGGTTTTTCTTCTGAGATCTGCCTCGCTCATACACAAGTGCCTGTCACTTCACTCAGCAGTGAAGTGAAATACCAGACTCTTTGGCCATACAATACAGCACAGCTTCCGGAATCCTCTCTGGCTCTATCAGATTATTCTGTGCTCTTCTCAGGTGGCCTGGACTGTCAGATCCACCTAGGATCTTCAATTCAGCAGCTTTGCTAAAATGCAAATAGTGGCCAGTGGCATTTGGAAAAGGAAGACATCTGATTCACAAATATGGAAGACCTGGACTCAATTTCAAAAGTGAAGTTGGGAGCCACCAAAAGGAGGCACAAAACTATCCAAAAGGGTGAGGTATTTCATTCCTCTGAGGGAGTTCTTGGAGACACAGAAACAGAAAAATATACGAGAATTCCATCATGAGGAACTATTTATCATGCCAGAGGAAGGTGTAAGTACAAAAAAGTTAAGTTACTGTGCCTTCTCTGCAATTTAAACATTTTAAATTCTCTACCCTCAACTCATAAAGACATTTACCTTTACCTTTTGCTGTTTCTCTAATTTGCTTCTACTGCTGCAAACACCAGATGCCAGATGCCAGATGCTTGCACCACTTTTTTGCATCCAGCTTACATGGGTAGCTTGGGAATTGAACCTGAAGGATTTACATGCAAGCACCTTTAACTGCCCCCCAAATTTTGCTTTAGGCAAGTAAGTCTTTAAATAGCCAAGAATTTTGTTTGTATAAAGTGTATTGTAAAGATTCATCAAGTATTCTTTTTGGAGGGATCTCAACAAATATACCTGACACTCCTTGTTTAATAACTTCTACTTGACAGAGTAACATAAGCCACTTTCATCAGCTCTTTCTCCCTAAGCATGGCCAGTTTCTGGAATATTCTATGTCAGTTCTTTTTCTTTAGGTCTGCATCAATAGTATACTGTATGACAATAACATCACAGAAAATAACAGGGTTGGGCGTGGTAGCACAGGCCTTTAATCCCAGCACTCTGGAGACAGAGGTAGGGGCATTGCTGTGAGTTTGAAGCTACCCTGAGACTACATAATGAATTCCAGGTCAGCCTGGACTAGATCAAGACCCTACCAGCAGAGCAAGTCCCTCAGCTCATCTATACTATGCTGTCTCAAACATTCATCAATGCAACTTTTGAATCTACTTCTCAAGTTTCTCCAAAGGACTTCTGGAAAGTGATTTAAAATATCTTTCCATATGTAACATCAATTTGGGGGCAGGCAGGGTTAGCATGTTTTTAAAAAGTAGTGTTTCTATTAATAAAGTGTGCACCAATGTGTTTAGCTTGCTTTTAACATGTTTAAGTTCTATCATGTTCTCCAGAGCCCATGCATTGAAGACATATATTCTGATGCTCACATGGTTTTTGGTCTTTTGAGGTAGGGTCTCGCTCTAGCCCAGGCTGAACTGGAATTCACTATGTAGTCTGAGGCTAGCCTGGAAATCAAGGTGATCCTCCTACCTCTGCCTCCCAAGTCAGGAGATCAAAGGCGTGTGCACCACCACGCCCAGCTTCACATGGCATTTTTAACAAATTACATTTTTATGTTGTTTGCACCTGACTCTTAGGTACTGATCTCATTTCCAGTAACTCCTAGTCATTATGAATCTACATTTGTTTTCATGGTACTAATCATTTGTGGATCACATTCTTTCCCATCTTAACAGTTTTCTTTTTATGATAGCACTTCCTGGAGTCTAGGTGGTTAGAGAAGGGTTAAGAAGTCCTCTTCTCAATTCTATTGTACTGGAAATTTTAGTGTGAAGGTCACCTCTGACACCTAACCTTAAGTACTACGCCAGGCTTAGCACATCAGAGAACCCCTTTTTCTGTGGTACCTGCTTTTCATTTCAGTTCCAAATTTATTTTAAAACTGTCATTTTGGGTTTTCTTCCTGCAATCCCAATGTTATCCAAAGCAAGTGATTGTATCTCTGGCTTCCAAATCCATGTTGAAGCTCTTACCTTCAAGCCACTGTTATTTGTAGATGGGGCTATTAAGAAGGAATTAATGTTAAATGAGGTGCAAAGCATGGTGGCCTGCTCCTGCAAGAGCACATCAGCAAGCACACAAGAAGGTAGCCATGTACAAGCCCAGCAGGTATGTTTCACCAGAAACTGATCATGCTGGTACCATGGTGAGCTTCCAACACTCTAAGAAAATGTCTGTTCTTTAAGCCAGCAGTGCATGTTTTATCCTAGTTGCCTAAGCACAGGAATATACTTGATAAAATTAAAAAATATTCTGTCCTTAGGCTGTTTACTTTCCTATCTGATCATCTAGTCCATCGGCCAGGGAAATGTACTTCTATTCTTAAACCAACTGCTCCTTTACTTAATGATGGACTTAAGGGTCTTCATTGGGAACTTAGTTATTTGCTTACAGAAATGCTTCTGTTTACACTTAAGGTTAACTGCTACAATGTTATGTATTTTAATGTCCCACCCCCTCCCCTAATTTATAAGTTAAAAACTGAAAAGACTACATGATCAGTGATGAGATTTTTCCTTCTACACAGTGTAAGGTCATGTACCAGAAAGGGTAAGAGCAAAGACTCGCTCACACATGGAGATAATGGTTAAGAATGTGTGAATGAACGCACAAGGATTAGGCTTGACTCCACAAAGACACAAGCAAGATGTTTATTTGAAGACTGCAAAGGAGTGCGGAGGTAGACTGTCCAGGCTGAGTTCAATGGTCCCAAGTGATCACAGATTCCAGCTTCTTCCATCTCCCATCCTGAACACTACTGAATGTTGTGGATGGCTCCTGGAGATTCAACCATCTGGTTCCCAAACCAGAAGACAAGGCAGAAAGGCCAAGCGATGAGGGTCTGGAGGAATATGAAGGAAGGCACTCCAAACATTTGCATAAGGACTTTGCTAGAAGCAGCAATAAATGCCTCTAGTGCGTCTTCAAAAAGTACACATCTGGAGACCATTCGGAACTACTATTTTGTCCACAACAAAAACTGGCGTCCTGGTAACGTGTTTACCATGTGTTTGGCAGAATAATATGCTGATTGCTTTTTTTTTTTTCTTCAATACTTGGTCCCCCTCTAGATCCCAGGCAGGAACTGTATTTTCTTCTGAGTATCTCTAAGCTACAGCTAGCTCAGGAGTGGCAAAAAATTTGAACAGTATTTGTTGAATACATCTGAATTCCAGGTGCCCCTCAAATCCCCACCCTGCCACACTTACTGGTCCTGTGCTACTTCCCAGACATCACAAGTAGCTGTACATGCTTCTGCACGTCCTCCCTGCTGGCCCTCATCATTTTCAATTGTGAGTTCCCTTCACGGAGGCACTGTACAGATGAATACCATGATGTACCCACCTGAGTGGAGTTTAGAGATTCCTGAATTAACTGTAAATAGTCACAAAAGATTAAAATAGGCTAAAAAACACCATCAGTGTGGAGTAAATATTCAGTAATTCATAGACGTTATTAACAACAAAGTACCATGAACTATTCTAAGATTAATACTCTTACAAATACCACATGATGTCATTATGTTCATGTTGCTAGAACAAAACCAACCAGAAAGAATAAGTATTTTCCCTGCATTTATAATTCTCTACCAAGTATTTACTCCTAGTCTACTATGAATCACACTATATGGGGTGCTCTTCAGTTTATGTAGGAGAATAGTAAGTCCAGTACAAATGTGTGTGCAGGCAGTGGGCAAAAATCTAAATGCAAAATTCACAACCTGAGTTCCAAGGTATGTATCTAACAAACTATGACTTTGAGAAGATATTTAACATGTCTCGGTTTTTGAATTTCACCTGTAAAATGGGGATACTAGTACTTTCTTCTTCATATGAGACAATGAATGGTAAATTCTAAAGCTTAGGGCTTGACACATAGGAAGGACAAAAGAAAAGTGAGCCATACTATGAATATTGCTGCCTCTTTAGAGATTTCCCTAAAAATTACTAATCTTAGGAATTACTGTTCATTTTCTATGATTTTCTTGCTGCTATTCTCACCAATCTCCACAATATACAATTCAAATCCTGAAAGAAAATGAGTAAAATGATCCTGCTTATTTTGATATCAGTACTTCAATCTACAACAAACATTTATGAAGTCCTATCTCACTATGCTAGGCTGAGCTAGATGGGGCAAAAGGATAATCTGAGTAGCAGACAGCCCTGCCTCCAACGATTATATGATCTCTATGGGGCAAGGAGAACTTCCTGCTGCAGTCAGCTTCTTGTTGCTGGCAGAAAGCTCCTGACCAAAAGCAGCTGATGAGAAGAAAGGATCTATTTTGGCTTACAGAGAGGGGAACATCCATGATGGCAGGGAAAACATGGTATGAGCAGAAGCTGGACATCACCTCCTAGGTAACATCAGATGGGCAACAGGAGCAAGAGAGTATGCCAAACACTGGCAAGGAGAAGCTGACTATAATACCCATAAGCCTGCCCCCAAGACCACACCTCCAGGAGGTTCCAGTTCCCAAATTGCCACCAGCTGGGAACCTAGCACTCAGAATACATGAGTTAATGAGAGACCATTAATAAACCACCACACTTCCCAGTAGTGCTTACTATTACTACTCAGCTGTAAAGGTTAGACTATAATTGTATTGGGAACAAGTAGCCGCCCTAAATACTTGTATTTCCAAAACAGCCTCAGAAAAATGTGTTTGGTGTTTCAGATGCCTTTGGATTAATCACTCAGAGTGGGAAATGGATGACTGGCAGCAAAGAGCGATCTCATTACAGGCTGGTGGTCAAAGTACATCCTTGAGCCAGAAATACCCCAGAGTCTCTTTCTGCTGCTGAATTCTTTAAACCAGCTCCATGCCAGCACCACTGTGAGAGCAACACTAAGTTTCCTGCCAGGATATGATACTCCAGCAGACCTACCTGGCACAGGGCCACTGGGCCTGCCCAACTGGCATAGGCAGAGGACCCAATCTCGCTGCAGTTGATCACCACTGCCTCCTCCTATCATTCAGGAACAACCAGGGAGTTGGGAGAAAAGCCCATAGCTGAGATGACCCTTACAGGACACACTATTCTGTTTCTGCATCCTGGACTCGCCCTGCTTTTGGTTGATAATTAAGCTCTTAGTCACCATGAGATTATTCTAGAGCAGTCTTAGCACTGTTTAAATAGGAATGCTAATTTGTATGACTTCTCACAATATTTAAGGAATATAAGAACTGCTCTGCTTATATAAGACACAAAATTTTTGCTCAAGACAAATTTTATCTTCTTTATCATTTGATCCCCAGCATCACACAAAGATCCCTCACCCTTACTCTCAGAGTTCTGGGAGAAAATTTGAAAGGGATAATAAAGAAGGTCTTGGAAAGAGAGAATTGAACAGAATTACAGTACCTGGAGATGAACTGTTTCATCTCTAGCTAAATTTCAGGTCTTTACTGCTGATAAAACTGGGATTTAAAATGCTATAGCAAAACTGTCCAAAAGCAAAATGTGAACCTTGGTTATTAACAAAGCATTTAAGACTAGAAACTACCCACACTAGTTATTACATTTAAAAAATGCAGCTTAAAGAAATGAGGATTGGTCTGAAGAGATGGCTCAGCAACTAAAGGCACTTGCTTGCAAAGCCTGACTGGCTGTGTTCTAGTCCCCAGAACTCATATAAACCCAGATGCATAAAATGCTGCATGCATCTGGAGTTCATTTGCAGTGGCAAGAGGCCCTGGTGTACCCATTCATTCTCTCTCTGTTATAAAAATAATTTTTTAAAAAATGAGGACTGTATTATCAGATTCAATAATTCAATGTATAAACACGGAAAGACCTAATATGATGATTAATGGTCCCGGCTGAAAAAAAAAAGGCAGAAAAGAAAGTAATTTTTCAACTCTTCCTGGGCAAGGACAGTATAAAACTAAAGTACTCCATCCTCAACCAAACAGAACTGTCAGCACAAGAAGGCTGTTTACATGTACAGAAAATGTTTTCAAACTCAAAGGCCCACAATATAGCACATGAAGCCTAAACCCATCACAGTCCAACTATGCTATAGTTAGCACCATACTCTCAGGCAGAGGAGATTAAATCCACAGACTGAGCTGGGAACCCAAATGGCGGCAGAGTAGAACAGACAGAATAAGGGTTTCCAACACTTGAACCAAACAACCTGCTCAACAGTAGACACCTAGGAAATTGTAGGTTGACCCAGGAAAGACTGATGCAAATTTCAAGAAATAAAAGATGTGCTAAAAAGCTAAGTTTATATAATCTTTATTGGTAAATGACTAGTAATCTTACAATAAATTGTGCATACATGATTTGAATGTATGTGCAGCAACAGACCATAAGGAAAAAAGCACTACCTGAAGCTCTCAAGGAAGGCAAAGTCAAAGGAGTTACCGGGACCCTGGAACTGGGTATAGTCTTTGGGTTTGATTCCCCCAGCACCACTGAAGACAACTCTCCTCATCCCTACCCTGAATCCTAGAAAAACAAGAATTTCAAAGGACCATAAAGTAGGGCTTGGAAAATTAGAATTGAAAGCAATTACAGCACTTGGAGACGAACTATTACATAGCTAGTTATACTTCAGGTCTTTGGTGCTGGCAAACCACGTCTCAAAATCCTATAACAAAACAACCCAAAATCAAGATGTGAAGGCAAGTTGGTCTTAAAGCAGTTCAAACCACACTCTAGCCACTGTTCAGGAACCTCCTTGAATTTGGGCCAAAGGTCCACATCCCATTAGGATTATGCAACTATCATCATTTACTGAATGGTTTTTCTGTGCTAAGCACAAGTTAAGGTGCGGGTACACAGAAGGAAGTCAGTCCCTACCTTCAAGTCTATAGAGCAGAAGGTCAGAACAATCCATGTCTACATCTATGGAATGACCGACATACACACAGTGATGCTCAAAATTACTGAGTGGCCAAATCAATTCTAAAATGTAAGTAAAAACAACAGGGGGTCTTCAACATGACCTTCACCCCATGGCTGCAGCACAGATAAATGAATCTAAAAGTTCACTAGTTTGTGCACTTGGACACAGAAACCACTCTTAAAAAAGAGTAAACAAACAGTAAATGTAGAACTGATAGGTATTACAAAGAATTATTCACAAAAAAGGGAAAAGATATGTCTAAGAAAAATATTACCACTCATTTTATATAAAAAAGCATTTTAATCTTGATCTTTAGAAACTATAGACTATACATGATTGGGAAAAGAAGGCTGTACCAATCACAGGCAAAGAGGCAGCATCCGTTCTATTCCTTTTCTTTCATCTGGTCACTCAGAAATATGATGTTATCTATAAAGAAACCAACATGTAATCATTACTTTCAGACTCTTCAATTAGTAATTCCTCTCTAATGTATACATATATTAGTGTGTTACAAAATTTCAAAATATTGAAATCTGTTGGGTTCATGAGAGGCACAGCAAACAGACATAAATAGGAGCAGAAAGGTAGGCTTCAGCTATGTTCTCCCACAACTCAGACTTTGTTGGAAGAGGTGAGGTATTTGCTGTCTAGTTTTCCCAGCAATGACTTCCTGTAAATGATGTGGATCTCTGCAGCAGCCTCTGAAGCCAGGCAGCACATCCATGTACCGAACAGGCCTGAGGCCTGCAATTCCACATGTGAGGCAGCGAAGGACAAGGGCTCACAGGTGCCCTTCTTAACAGTTGCAGAATCATTTACCTTTTTAAGTAAATCACAAAACTCATTTTAAATTCTTAAAATAACTTATATACCTGTTTTTGTGAAGTTTTACATATTACAGATTAAGCATTTTTATTTAGAAGAAACAGCAGACACTGCTCTGATTAGAGAATTAGTAAGAGTAAGCAAAGGAAAAGCAGTTATACTGTTTTTCATAGATAACTCTAAATATACTATTTATTAACAATAAAATTACATACAAGGTAGTTATTATGTAACAAGTAAATATGCTCATGATTTAATGAACAAAAATAGAATACTTTGATATGGAATGGTAACTGATTATTAAACTGAAATTGTGTCAAAAGCCAAGAGTGCCATCTACTGGTAGTTATTTTTAATTTCAGTTATGGTCACTAGGGGAAAAAAAAATGACCTTAAAAGCAGATAAACATAAAGAATTGGTAAAATGAAAGCCAAATAAAAGAAAAAAATAAGATAGGATTATTCACTATGGCAAGTACATTTCTAAAACATACTATTTGTTAACTCTTATATGTTCTGTACACAAAGTAGACAGGACGTACCCATACAAAAGATAAAAACTGTATCAAACTAAATGAAAGTTTAATTAGTATTTTTTCTAATTATTTTCTTCCATTCAAATATCCCTGTGTTCTATTTAATTTTACTATAATTAAATGAACACGCTGGTGAGAAACTGACAAGAAAATAAAATGGCAAGCAGCATGAAATGCTTCTTCTTGGCTTAGCTTACAGCAACAGACAATTCACACAATACAAAGTTTGTCCAGACTTGTTTTATAATGGAACACAATTGGGGTAGAAAAATACCTAGGTTGGTTTCAAATCAATATACTCCCAAAGAAACTCACTAGTAGGAAGAATGAGTAGTAGAGCAAATTATAGTTTACTAATATGCACAGTGGTTTTATAGATTAAGGTTTACAGATTAAGAGAGACCTAAGAGATTATACAGACCCACATACCATGTGATATAGTGTGTGGACATGTATTTATGAAGTAATCTAGGAAAGTTGAATACTGTAACACTGAATTAAAAAAATGACAATAATCTCCTAATATTAGGTTTTAAAAATGTACCTTATCTTTTGGAGATATCTATTGAAATCTATGAATAAAATAAAGTCTTGGGTTTACTTCAAATTAATTCAAGTAGAGGAAAGTAGCTAAGGAAAGAAATATACTGGTCATCAATTGATAATTGACAAAAATTAAATGATGGGGTCATGCTACTATTCTCTCTACTCATATGTTTGACATTTCCTATAACAAAACAATTTTTAATGTTATTACCTAACTACAGCATATTTTAGTAGTACAGAAACACTAAGATATCACCAAAACATTTATTTCTATTTATTTATAAAACAGGTTCTTGGTATTTATAGCAATAAAAACAAGACTCAAATTGAGGCTTATCAATTCCAAATTTTAGCAAATTATTTGAGAAGTAATAAAAACAGCATCTAATTGAAAGATATTTTAAATAAAATTTTAATTTTCATGTTAGTATATTAAATTTCCCAAATATGTGATATTAAACAGCTTATTTAATTTAATAAGGTGGCAGGCATCAAGCTGCTATATTTTTAATCTATACATAATTTATGCAACTATCTGTGTTTGTGCTTCTCTTTGTATAACACATCTTTTAAAAAGACAGAGTATAGAGATAGATAATTTTCTAAAGGAATAAATAAATGTAGAAACACTTAAGAGTCCAAGTCTGGTGCATTCCTATAGCCCGCAAGCATAGCACTTACAGCCCAGTACAGGAACCTGCGACAGAAGGAGCTTGTACACACACACATCACCAGCTCCTTACCAGCTATGATTGTTGTCGCTTGTCGCCGCACATTATTTTTATCCATGTATTCACCATAGTCTACTTTCCCTTCCACATAAATTCGAGACCTGATAGAAATAAAATGTGTAGTTTTTATTCTGAAGATTCTAATACTGCTTTATGAGAGAATATCAGGTCATGGTGGTAATGAGATCATACATAAGAATAAATTAATTATACACAATATCACTTTTGCTACTATTTCTCAAAGTTCCAAACTAATACTGAAGCCAGGCGTGGTGGTGCACGCCTTTAATCCCAGCACTCACTCGGAGGCAGAGGTAGGAGGATCACCATGAGGCCACCTGAGACTACATAGTGAATTCCCGGTCAGCCTTGGCTAGAGTGAGACCCTACCTCGAAAAACAAAAAACAAAACAACAACAAAAACTAATACTGAAACCCAGTGCACTAGAAGACTTAATGTATGTTGGTTAAAAGGCCAACGTTAGTTAGCATGGTGGTGTCAGCCTCTAATCTACCTCAAGAGCCTGAGTAACTTACTGAGACCTTGTCTCAAATTTAAAAAATGGAGATGGGCATGGTGGTGCACTCCTTTAATCCTAGCACTTATGAGGCAGAGGTAGGAGGATCACCATGAACTGCTAGGAATTCAAGGCTAGCCTGAGGCTACCTAGTGAATTCCAGGTCAACATAGACTAGAATGAGTCCCTACCTCAGGAAAAAAAAAAAAAAATTGGACTTTGTCTCAAATTCAAAATTTTATAAAAAGAAATGGAGATGTGGTGATGGAGCTCAGTTAGAGCATATACCTACTATGTACAAAGCCTTGAGTTCAAGTCCCAGTAAAGAGAAACACATAATGTTCTCAATCTTCAGATATTTTCCTTATGAAAGTTTAAACAGAAATAAACTTTAAATACTTATGTGTGTGTCCATATATTAGTGCACCTTCACTTCTGCTTAGAGAAGCTTCTCTTTTTCAGATAGTGGTGATTACTGGGGAAACTCAAGACTCATCAAAGTGCTGAGAAGAAGTGACAGTGGAGTATATATCTCCATCACATTCCCCAGTGCTCAGGCACCATTGGGGGAAGGTGACAAAAAGAATGTAAGAGCCAAAGGAAGGGAAGAGTGCTTTGGAACACTGACTTCCAGACACACGGGGACTGGTGTATTCACTGACTTCACCAGTGAACTGTTGTTACCTGCTTAAGACCTGATAATACTGGCCCCATCAACACGTTGTCATGGACCATAACAATGGAGGGCAGAAAAATAAAAACAAATTTAAAAAAAGGCAAAAAAAAAAAAAAAGTCAAAATAGAAGAGGGGATGGTTCAAAATAGGGGGTTCAGTGGAGAGGGGAGGGACAAAGGAGGGTGCTGGTGGGGGACTATATAAAATTTTTAAATAAAGTTTTTCACTTAAAAAAAGTAGAGATTGGATGGAGGGACAAAAAGTAAAAGTAAGAGGCTGGAGAGATGGCTCAGTGGTTAAGGTACTTGGCTTCAATGCCTAATGCTCAATTCCCCAGCACCCACATAAAGCCAGATGCATGAAGAGGTGCATGCATCTGGAGTTTGTTTATAGTGGCTAGAGGCCCTGGCGTGCCCATTCTCTTTCTCTCTATTTCTCTCTTTTTCCCTCTGTGTGCAAATGAATAATAAATAAATCTTTAAAAAAATAAAGTAAAAATATATTAAGCCTAAATTCAAATGGAAGGGTAACTTGGTAGCATTCTTTAAATCTCTAGAAATGATTTCTAATGGATCCAAAATAATTTCATTTTGGACTACCTTAGAGAAATGTTGATTTTTAACTAATTTATCAAGTCCCTTCAAGTTAAGTTCATGACCTTATTATCAAGGGACTGAGATTATTAAAATTCAAAACAAGTTTTTCAGTTTAGAGTACCATTTGGCATTAATTACTGAGACTACTTCCACACTATCTAGAAGGCCACACTTATGATAATAACTATCATTTTAAAAGGTAGAAAATGACCACAATTGAAACCAGTGTGCAAAGTCCACCAGCATCAAAATACTACAATATAGCAAGACAAACCTGTGAAATTACCAGGTACCGAAGACAGACACAAATCATCAACTACAAGGTGAACTGTACATGTAGACATTGCTCTGGAAATAGCCTTAGCCTGTGTTTGTTTATATGTGCATATATTCTTCATACATGAAGATATGAAACCAATGAAATAAAAATTTTAGTCACTGCAGAAATTATTCCTTATGAAGTCTTTTATTTCTATGAAACAGGTATAGGCTGAGGAGATGGCTCAGTCAGTAAAGCGCTTGCCATGCAAGCATGAGGTCCTGAGTTCAGATCCCCAGGACACTTGTAAAAGCAATGACACATGCCTGGAATCCCAGCCCTGGGGAGAGAAACAGTAGGATACTTATAAGACTTGATGGCTAGCAAGTATAGTTGAACCAGTAAGCTATGGGTTCGCTGAGAAACCCTGCCTCAAAAACTAAGGTAGCAAGAGATTGAGGAAGTCAACATCAATCTGTGGCCTCCACACACATGCACATCCACAGATAAACAAACAAACAAACACACACACACACACACACACACACACAAAAGGAATACTAAGTATATTTCTAAACATATCAACTATTAAAATAATTTATATGACACACACCCTGTCTGTCTCCATATTTGGGAAAGACTTCCAAAAGGGAACTATTAGGTCTACAGAAAATTACCAAATACAAAATAACTGCTGAGAATATTACCACAACCTTCCAGGTCTTCTAAGGGCATCATGTGGCTGCCAAGAGCAAGATGCAACCTCCACGATCCCTGGTCACAATAACATAGGCGCTTCTGAAGCATGCTGTGGCTGAATACATTTAACACAGCTGGCCATCTCTCCTGCTTCACCTGCTTCTACATATGTACAGATGTTGTTTGCTTTAAGTTGTTAGAAGTCTAAAGTCATGTTTTGTTTTATTTTGTGCTGTTGAGGCCAAATCTCACTCTAGTCCACACTGACCTGGACCTCACTGTAGCCCAGGTTGGCCTTGAACTCACATCGATCTCTCTACCTCACCCTCCTGAGTGCTGAGATTACAGGTGGGAGCTACCACACCCAGCTTGAACCCATGTTTTGCACACCCTGCACACAGTGACATTCCATGCACATCATCCTAACAAACACCTAGTACCATAAAAGCTAGGGAATAAAGTTACACAATTACAGCCAGGAGAGTGCTTGTCTGCAGTTTTTTAAGCCTTTCAATCTAAAAGGTCCTTACCCCTTTTTCACATACTGATAGGCCACATCTCTGAGGCCTGGCCGGAACACAGATATTCTGTGCCACGTTGTCTTCTGACTGACATCACCTAAATAAATCACAAGTACAGGGAACATGGTCACAAAAGGAGCAGGCAATGCAAAGGCCAACAGACAACTCGCCTCGAGAAAACAAACTCACAACTGATAAAATACAACAGAATTAGAGAAGACAGACCTTATCTAGAAGTAGTATTTTAGCCGGTGTGGTGGTACACGCCTTTGATCCCAGCACTCTGGAGGCAGAGGTAGGAGGATCACTATGAGAACACAGTGAATTCCAGGTCAGCCTGAGCTACAGCAAGACCCTACTTCAAAAAAAAAAAAGGAAAAGTAGAATTTTGATGAAGATAAGTAGCAATAAATAATGTCTGTTTTTATCACTGATCAAATAAAAACTCTAGTCTTTTATACTCACCTATTTGGTATGCTTCATTGTCCCCTGATCGCCACATCTCATTGGTTGCTAAGGAAAATATTGTGACTGGATTTTTTCCTTCTACCTGTCTCATAACAGGGTCCTGACCCACTCGCCCAAGTAACTGCACACGATTCAGAGCTGAAATGGAATGTGGAGATGATGGAATGAGATTAAGAATTTACTGTGGACTCCATGTCTGTGCCCCTACCCTCAAAACACTTCCTAAAGGGCTAACCCCAATGCCATAGTATTTGTATGTGAGTCTAGGTAGTCAGAGGAGGTTGGGCTAGGCAGATGACTAAGCAGTTAAAGCCATTTGCCTGCAAAGTCTAACAGGCTGAGTTGGCCTGGGTTCAATTCCCCAGTACTCACATACAGCCAGATGTACTAACAGGTACGTATGTCTTCTGCAGTGGCAAGAGGCCCTGGCATACCCGTTCATTCTCATTCATTCTCTCTTTCCCTCCTTCTCCCCCCTCAAATAAATAAGAGATCGTGAGTAAAAGGCCTCAAGGATGGAATTAGTTCCTTTATAACGAGCCCAGAGCGTGTATCATCTATCTATCTATCTATCTATCTATCTATCTATCTATCTATCTATCGATATCTCTCTTATCTCTCCCTGCCACTATGAACCCACATGTACAGATGATGGAAATGTCCAGGAAAGGAAGAGCTACCAATACTACTTTAACTTCTATCACTGTACTAAGCAAAACTCAAGCTACAGAAGATCAGTTAAAAGGTTTAAGGACAAATCAAGGAACTTGAGGGGGAAAGGGCTGACAAGGAGAAAAAAAAGCAGTCCCGCAAAGCAAATTTTAACCTCTTAAACTTTTATAATCTTAAAAAAAAAGAAAAAAAAACTGCATAGCTGAAAGAACAAATCTGTTATCTAAAAATCACTGTAGGGGCTGAGGAGATGGCTGAGCAATTAAAGGAACTTGCTTGCAAAGCCTGCTGGCCTGGGGTCAATTTCCCAGTATCATGTAAAACCAGACACAAAGTGTGGCAAATGTGCCTGGTATTAATTTGTAGTGGCAAGAAGCCCTGGCATGCCCACACATGCATGCACACACACAGATTTTTCTAAGTGTAAAATTCTTTATGACAAAAATGAATATTCCTTTGAAAGAGCATCTTACACAACCTGTCTGACAGAACTTGGGAAGATTCAGCAGGACAGTGGGTGACAAGGAGAAGAACCCTGGTTATACTAGGTCCCCGTGGCCTGTGGGAGCAAGGGCAAGATAGATGTAAGGAACAAATATGAACCAAGGGCAGGATGAGTCACAAGGCTAGCCCTAGCACCTCTCTTTTGTAGTGCACTGAGAATATTAACACAGCACTGTAGCACTGCAAAGTTAGAAATTAGCTACTTACATCTTTCCAAAACCAAACTACTGGCTACTTCAGACTCATGTCTTACAAACTGATGAAATACCTAAAAGGAAACAAACAAATAACAATAGTTTAGATTTTTCTTTGATTAACATCTTCCAAACATATCAACAGGACAGGTTCCAAAGGCAGATTCCCTCAGAGTAAAACCTATATAATCTATAAAACTGCTTCCCAGGTTGCTTTTTCAGAATCCATATGGGATAGGACACACCTCAAATATGATTGGCCTAAAATGTTTCATTTAAAAATGAGCACAGGGCTAGAGAGATGGCTCGGAGATGGCCTGTTAAAAATGAGCAAAGATGATAAATAACATTGATTTCACAAGGCTATTGCAGACAATCAACAACCTCAGTGTTGAGCTTAGCCCAGTGGGAATGTTCATACTTTCACTGGAACAAAGAAAAGCAATCCAATATAAATTTGGGGGGGTGGGGTGTCGGAGATGGTTCAGTGGCTAAAGGTGCTTACTTGCAAAGCCTGCAGCCTGAGTTTAATCCCCCAGCCACCCATGCAAATTAGCAAGAAAGGCATTCATTTATAAAGGCAAGAAACCCTAAAGCACTATACACATATACACAATAAAAATTAAAAGAAAAAAAAAGATAAATTTTGTTCTCTAAGTACAAAGATACAACTATGTAAGTCAGTCACCAAAAAAGGAAATTTACAACCAAAACTTATCATTTAATGTACAAAGAGCTTTACCAATCATCAATCCACCAATCCTAAAACTATGTAAACAATGCACAATTACTCCCACTTTTGAAACAACAAGATCAGAAAGTACACAATTTTCCCAAGATCCTATTGCAATTTGATCCTATTTCATAACTTGAACTCAGGGCTGTATACACCAGGGTGTTGCTTTCTGTTTTGCCTTCTGAAAGCTAGTCTGTTCTATGGCGATCATAGAAGTTCAGACACACATCACTGGGTTTAGATTGTCAACATCCTACCAAAGAAGTAGCTCTCAAGTGGCAGCATGCTTCCTTTAGACCACACAACAGAAAGAAGGTAAGTTTGCTTAGTGTACTGCCATCCACTTCTGGCAATGGGCTGGGGAAGGAGTACCCCATAGTGGAATAGTACTGTTAGGGTGAGCCACTAAGCCTGGTTTCTGGCATATAAATCGCCCCATGTGAACGGGGACAGTCAGGATTGGTCGCTGTTCAGTCCCAGGAGGTTAGTGTGTGTTGCTGTGCATGTAACTTCCAGTTATGCAATCTCTACCGTGTGAATAAGGGCAGTCCTGATTGATCAGTTCTGGTCCTGGGCAGAGGCTGGCAGGCAGGGCTGCAGCTCATTACAGAACCAGCACTCCATAAGGAACATTTTGGACAGAGAGATGAGGTTTTCCAGTTTGGGGTATTTCTGGACCAAATTTGTGGAAATTCCCTCATAGGGACCTGTTCCCTTTTTTGGTCTTTTAATAATGGCTTCTTCCTGCACTACTCAAATGAACATGAAATAAATCATTAGATTCAGAATGTCAAAAATTCTACCAAAAAAAAAAAAAATAGTTCTCAAGTGGCAGTACTGTTAGTATAAAAAGCAGGAATCCATGTGGTAGATGAAGACACGGGAGGGTGGTGAAGGAATTCATCATTTAGGGCTGGAGCGATTGCTCAGCAGTGAAGTCACCTGTCTGCAAAGCCTAACGACCCTGGAAAGATTCCCCAGGACCCACGGAAAGCCAGATGCACAGTGGCACATGCATTTGGAGTCCATCTGTAGTGGCTGGAGGCCCTGATGTGCCCATTCTCTCTGCCTCTCTTCTCTCGCTGCTTACAAATCAATAAAGAATTCATCCCTTAGACCATGGAGCCAAGCTTGGCTATCTAACACTATCACTAAAGTGGAGACTAAAATTCAGATTCAAGTCACAGCATTCTACAGAAGCAAATGCTAACTAGAAGCAGTCTCTTGCACATGTCCCCCAAAGCCTGGAGAACTCTGAGAACACAGCTTAGCAGTGCTACAGTAAAGTGACTTACCTGTAATACAGGTCTTCGAAACATGGCTTCGACTTTCTTACAATCTAACCGCTAGGCTTTTTCTGAAGAAGAAAAATAAGTTAAGCACAAGTTACAGCAAGAGCACAGGTTCACTAGTCCTAAATTCCTAATGGCATTCATTTTTATGGACATCCAACTTGCAACCACAACACCTCAACATACTGGTGTATTTGAAGATGCCCTTTCCCCTCCAATAATAATAATAATAATAATAACATATGCAACTATATATATAATATATATATATATATATATTATACATATTTAAAACCCATGGTTTTTTTCCCCCAATCCCAATTAGCGTCCCTGGCCCAAAACGCAAAAGAAAAAGAAACAAGGATCCCTTAGCGTCAATTCCAAAACAATGCTTGAGTTTCACTATAGAACCGCCGGAGCGCCGCTCCCGTCCACCGAGACTCACTTCCCGAAGGCGCGCCGCGCGCCCCGCGCCTGCACCGGAGAGGACACGCCGCTTCCCGAGCGACGCACGCGCGCGACCTCCTCTGGCAGGGAATCACTTCCGGGGCGCGGAGACGCTCCCCGGCACCCGGGCGCTGAAGTCCGTGGCGCGCACCGTAGAAAGGCTTCCGACTAGCGTTCCAGGAAACACGTCCCCTTCACTCCAGGGTTCCGGAAGTTTCCTAGGCGGAAGTGGCTGGATCGACGCCGTCAAGCGGTGAGTGAACCTATTTCAAAGTGTTTGTAGAAATGAATGATTCTTTTTATTGTTTCTGTCTGTCGTTCTTTCTGATGCCGACCACCGTCTCGAGGGCCCGCTGCTTCCGGAGCGCTCCGACGAGGTCCCCGGATGGAAGCATTTCCGGCGGAAGTGCGGCCTGGACCTCGGCGGCGGCGGCGGC
>PVHP010015843.1:0-36793 GCA_004024765.1 Zapus hudsonius | reverse complement strand
TCTGTCTCTCTCTCAAATGAATAAAATATTTTTAAAATATTTTATTTATTCATTTTTCAAACAGAGAGATACAGATAGATAGATGGAGAGAGAGAGAGAGAGAGAGAGAGAGAGAGAGAGAGAGAGAGAGAGAGACCAGGGCCACCACCTTATGGGTCTGGCTTATATGGGTCCTGGGGAATTGAACCGGGGGCCTTAGGCACTGGAGGCAAGTGCCTTAACCTCTGAGCCATCTCTCCAGCCCAGAATAAAATATTTTTAAATCGTATTTGTAAGTATAGTTAAAAGCAAAACTGTAGCAGGTATAATTTAACACCCCCCTCCCACCTCCTCCTACATCTCATGGGAATTCACCTTTGGATTTTCTGGTCATCTGAGGATATGAAACAGTTAGCACAAGACCTATGGGGACAAATTTAGAGTGTCACCCAAAAAAGGTGCAATTACTTGTGTAACTGGAACACCCAGGCAAGAAAACAGCCTGTACAGAAATAAGAGACATAGTTCTGTTATAAATCACAATGGAGAGTCCACACTCATTTACATAAAATAAAGCAAATTATCAGAACTCTTGACCTGGCACTAGTAATTAATAAGCACTTAATTATTAGAGGCCTCACTTTTGACCCCAGTTCTGTTCTTTGAAACCAAATCTGCCTCTATAGTTACTGCTGATTTCTATTAGACATTAGTGCATAGAATTCTCGATGTAAATACAGACTGGCAGTATTAACCACATTCCACAGGAAGACATCACCATATGGTGTAAAGAACACATTTTCTAGTTGAATGTCAATTCTACTGCTGCAAGTGCCTGCTACTGGATTAAGTTCCTAGCTTCTGAACTTCCATTTCCTTCTTTGCAAAACAGGCATAGAAAGGAAGCAGAAGAACAGAGAACCAGCACATAGTAGGTGTGCAATCAATTGCAACTTATTACTGACAGCAGCAGTATTCTAACCTAAAAGAAATGTTAGCGTAGCCAGGAATCTACAAGTTCCCCAAGTAACTCTTCTGAAATGCAGGCCATGCTGTGTCAACCAGGACTTCCCAAGCAAACATTTTTGCCTGCAACCGAATATAAAACAGCTTCTCTCTCCTCTCCAAGGACCTTCTAATTATCTCTGCTGTTTACAGCATCCAGCCCCTCTGCTACCAAATTCTCCATTATTCTGACAGCCAACAAACTAGACCTGTTAGGACTCAGCACAACTTTGGCCTGAGGCAGGAACTTTGTGAGACCACAAATCGTCTTGGTATTAAAAGTCGCTGCATAAGAACTGCCCTCAGCTTTTGCACTAAATTGCTAGTTTGAAGACATTCATTGCAGTATATTGTATTTCCACTATATTTTGCTTTAATAGACTTCGTGGTAAAGTGTATATGAAGGGTTTTAAAGCCTGAGGTACCACATAGCCAACTCTCCCCCCCTTTTATATATTTTTCCATCTTTTGTTTGTCACCTTAGAGTGTTTTGTTGCCTCACACACAGCAAACAACCGGGCAATCACAGAACAATGCCCGGCAGTTAGTTGGAGGCACATATTGACGTTACTATTAAAAGTTGAAACAATCAAGCTGAGGGATCCATGGTGTATTTTTCTGCTACTTGCATGAGACTTTAATTTTAAAAAAGGAATGGAAAACATCCTTTCTAAATGTAATAGTGCCTTGATCGACCTTGGTTTATTTCGATTCTTTTGCATTGTCTGCCTAGCACAACTCGGCAGTTAGAGGGAGAAGGGTAAGAAAGCATTTTCCGGGCATTTTAATGTCAAAGGATGAAAAATGCTTTATGGCTCTGGCGTTTTTGACTCAGAGTTGACTCACAGACTGAGCAGTGTCAACACAGCTTGCTTTGACTTGGTCCATCCTCAAAATGACATGGTACCTTGCTTATCGTTTCTGTCACTAGAGGACAGGGGAGGAAAGGTTCCATGTCCCATGTCTATATAAAGCATGTGGTCTTTTGAAACACAGAGGGTCAAAACAGTCATGCAAATGTATCTATGAATCTGGGTACCTAGAGTTTCTTTGCCATCAAGATAGTTAAAAAAATTATCAGGGGACCAACTTTGGGTTTGAGAGCACATGACAGAACACGTACTTTTCTTCAATATATTCAGATTCATTATAGAATATGTCTGCTTTCAAATTTGTGGGGAATTTCCCCACTCCAATCAATTCTCAACTTTTCTACAAGCAATAATAGGGATGGATTGTACAATGTAGGCCAGTTCTGATTCTATCTGCCCAGAGATAGCTTCAGACTCCATTGGCTCAGGGCTCAGTCACAGAAGGAGGTAGTAATTTCTGACCCCAGGACTGAAGTTTGAGGTTCCTATCATCACCTCCCCTGGAAACTCTTTGCCTACATTTCTGCATAAATTATGATGGATGCAAGTTTGCATTAGGCTCATGGTGAGATGCACAGAGGAGAGCATGGAAGAAGGGGTGTGGAACACCCCAAGCCTTCTCCAATGCACACCACTTGTGTTCAGTGATCTGCACATCATGTGTTCAGCAATCTGAAACTATCTGAAGTCTGTTAGGGGTTTTCATTAATCTCTCATTGTGACATCATGATTAATCAAGTCATTGGCCATCTGTGATCAACTAAGACTTCAATTACTTTTTCCTCCCCTGAGGTCAAATGGGTGGGAAGGCTTCAGTGCTCCACACACATTTGGGTCCTGTAGAAAATGACCATCCTGGTGAGGCTGTGCAGAACATTGTAACCACCGCTATCTCACTGATTAAAAAAAAAAAGACTCAGCTCTTCAGAGATTTCAGCAGTATTAGAGATCTTGATTCTGGAAACTGGATGAAGACTAATAGATAAAGAGTATGTGTTTCTTATTGAATCTCAGTATCACACAGGATTGGGGAAGATCTCCACAGAAGTTGACTGGGATGAAAAGAAGAGGAGGCTGGAGGAAGTCATCTGCAGGAGGCCAAACATGGAAAGTCCCCAGGGAGGAGCTAGACTTCTGGAGAGACTATGGACAGACTAAGGAAGCAGCAGATTCACACAGGTGAATGGGGTGGTGGAGCAGGAAGGGTTGACAGGGAGAAAGCTGTGATGGGATGGAAGTGGATTTCATTTTGAGGACAGCAGGGACGTATAGGTCTCACTAGAGGAGTTGCCTGCTGCCCCTCTGAGGAACGCCTCTTCCTCTGACGTCTACGTGAGGGTCAGCTGAAAGAAACCTGTGAAAGAAGTTGCTAAGCAGCATAGAGGAAAAGGTATGAAGTGAGAGAGAGAATGATTATTAATATTAAGGATTTGGGGAAAAGAAGACATGGAATCAAGTTGCTTTTGGGGTGGGCTTAATCTGTATGTGTATTTCAAATGTGGTGATCATAATTATAATTAATTAGAAGATTACCAATGCATCTGACAAAATATGAGGAAGAAACAATACATTTGCAGACGACCAGGAGCACTGAAGGAAAGGAGCAGCTGTAATTGATTGTCTCCCCAGATCTGCTCCTGATATGACCATTTTGCAAAACCCAGTCTCTGTGTCCTTAAATTCTAAAAAAGAAGAATTTGCTTGGTCAAGGTTAGGAAAGAAGTCCATCGTTTCTCAATCACCAAAGGACAGGGAAACAGGATGCATAATATATTTATGATCCTGGCCTCATCCAGGTGGCACTTCTCAGGAAAGGTTTGAATTGTAAGAGTGAATTGCTCCAAATATCTTTTATAAGAGAAGTATGAAATTTCTTCTAACCTTTGCAGTAATATTCTTAGATGCTATCCCAAACATGTTATGAAGAACCATTTTAATCCCCAAGGTAATGACCCTCCAAGGCCACACAATAACGCAAGATGGAGCTATGAATGAAATATTTGCCTCCAATGCTCAATGCTATAGTTACCTTCTCATTGCTGGGACAACACCTGAACAGAAGCAGCTTATGGGAAGAAAGGGTTGATTGGAGACTTACAGTTTCTAGAAGTTTTTTCATGGTGGAAGAATCTGGCTCACTTCATCATGTACCCACAACAAAGAATAATTAACCACACAGCTATGTGTGTCTCCAAACACATCTTAGGGCTGAACCCCACCTCAAGGTACACCTCTGGTGACACACTTCTTCCAGCAGGGCCCCACCTCCCTAATGCTCCAAGCTGAGGACAAAGTAGGAGACTTAATCACCAATACCAGAGGCTATGGAGATATTTTACATCCACTCCACCACACCCAGTACATTCATTCTATACTCACAGCTTCTCAAAATGTACTTTCTCAGCTATGACCTTATTCTATGCCCCAGAGGAGAGAAGAGAGATTTGTTTAAGATTAACTAAATTCTAGTAGATTGACCAGATTTCTGGAATCTGAGATTTATGTCTTTGCACAGATGATTCTCAGGATGATCAGAAATATTAAAAAAAATTACCCAGAGTTAAAATGTGAGGTTTGTAAAGAAAAGTGATTGCTACTTTTCCAAAGCTTGTCCAACACATTACCTTTTGGAGACCAGAAGAGAGTAGATATCTTGTGATAGTCTGAATGCACGGATTCATAGACCCAGGGGGTTTATTGAAATTGAGTTTGTAGCTTCAGTCCCTAGCAGTGATCTGTATTCCAGCCCAAAGGTAGGCAGAGAGGTCTGAGCTCTGGGGTCCTGGTTTTGCTGCTTTTTGGTGTTTACTTGCTGGTGGTTGTTTCTCTGCTTGGATTTATGAATGGGAGCCAGCTTCTTGTGCCATTGATGGAACTTTTCCTGGATCTGTAAGCTTGAAATAAATCCCTTCTTTCCATGAAACTGTGTTTGGTTGGAAGCTTGTCCAAGTGTCTCTACTTCATATCTCCTTGTGAGGGTGTCATGCTGCTAGTCCGTAGGTCTTTCTCTGAGGCCTGTGATCAACAGATGAGATTCATCTAGACTGAAGTGGGGAGACTAGAAATGTTTTCTTGAATATGAGAGGGAAGAGTGCCTATATATAAAATACAATTTACCATACACCACACTCACCTTTGTGTTAAATAAAGGAAGTGATTGTGGTAGAGAAAATATTCATTGTATATAAAAATCCCCAGACTCGCTACATAGTATTCTGATCAAAATTTCAGTATGAAGAAAAGAAAAACCACTTAAACCACATACTGTCTACCACCAAGTGCTAAGTAAAGGCAAGAGATACATTTCCAGTATTTGTTGTTACCTGTGTTAAACTTGTCTCTTACCTCTCTTTTCCTGTTTTTTTTTATTCGTGACACCTAATATTTTATTTTTATGTATTTCTTCTTTAATTCTCAGTTTCATCTACAAGAATATAAATGCTACAAGAGCAGAATCTTGGTCTTGATTAGTCCCATTTCCAAGGTCAAGGCTAGTGTCTTAGATGTCTACTGCATGCTCCAAGAAAGAGACAATCACTGTAATTGTCCAAAGAGATGTCAATCTAGAGTGTCAGTTTGTATAAACCTTTCTTCAGTTTCATGTTTATGACAGCGCCATAACAAGCATCACCTCTATGGAATCCAGTGATTGTGTGATAGAAAGTCAGTGCTGTTGTTGAACACAGGCTGAAGCAAATGATCCAAGCAAGGAAATGCCATATTTTTAAAGGAATAATTTTTATCTCCAACCTGCTCACATTAAGAGGAGTTCATATTACAGAGCAGAAGTGAGGTTCACAAAAGCAAGCAAACAAAATAAGTCGATACCTTCTTGAATGATATCTAAATGATGATGTCTCAAGTTCACCTCTACCTTGAGCTTTTATCCCGTTTCCAGTGACTCTAGGCATCCCGGGAGCAGGTGACGTGATTCAATACAGGACTCCTCATCTTACACTATATCTTTCGTTCTCCTATTTTCAGCTTACTTCATTTCCCTCTGTCCTCAAGGGGACAGCCTTGAACTTCTCCTTCTGCTCCCCCTTCTGAATGGGGACTACGATCAGATGTATATCTGCATCTTTCCCCTTGTGCCTGGTCCTCTCTGGCCTTACCAAGAAGCCTTCATTCCATTCAAGCCTTGTGTAACCTCATTGCTTTTACTCTTCCTCTGGGTCTTTGCTTCTGATAGCCACACTTCACTCAGTCTCTCTCACTGATAGTGAAAACACTGATCAGATTGGAGCATTCCCTTCATTAAACTAACTTTATGGCTTCCGTCCCTTCTCAGGAAAAGCACTTATAGACTGAAGTCCTTCCATAATCTTCTGGGATCAGCCTGACTACTCGTCTATCTGCCTTCTGCTGGTTGTCCTGCGGAAGATCAGGGAACCCGTCACAGGCTGGCTAGGGACTAAGACTCAGTCCCTGTACTCAGAGAATCCCACAGCTCAGAGGACTTGCAGAGAAATGTGTGAGCAAACAGGCCTTCATGGTGCCACAGGGTGAGTTTGAATTGGAAGCCTTCTCAGACCCATTGCTGTTTCTCAAGACGGTAACTCTGGCTGGAAGGTGGCCTTGCCCCTCACTTCTCTGCAGAGCCACTATGGCCATTTTCTGTGGCCAAAGTCTGCTCTGACCTTTAGTCTGGGTCTGGTTTGGCTGCTTTTTGGTGTTTGTTTTTCCACTAGCTAAACTGGTGCAGGCATATTGTTGTTCTTCAGCTCTTCAGTGTTAAATGAGACACTGAGACATCTGAAGATCAGCTGCAGGTGGTGAACATCTGAACATAGTAATTAAGTTGACACACAGACCAAATAGATTCCCAGGATATAGCATCCACCTCAAGCCCTCATTATATGTATATAATGAGATAAAATACTGGTTCTCCAGCTCTATCTCAAACTCACTGAATCAATATGTTCTGGGGATCTCCTCATGACTGGCTCATTTGACAAGAAATGTCATTCTCAGTTCTTACTGTGAGAAGGCCTAGGCCAGCAGCCTCTGAGGATGTGATGAAAACGCAAGTGCTCATGTCCTCCCTGGCTGGCAGGGATGGGAGCCCAGTACGGCTCACCTGTCAGCAAGCATGCCTGTCATGAGTGCTGATCACACGCTCAAGGATGAAGCCCTGGCCTAGCCAGTTCCTCTGAGCAGAAAATTACATGGTGGCCTAATAAATTAAATGATACTTTGGTTTCCCCAAAGAATAAATACTGCTCCGTAAGAAGGTTCTTTAAAAACTAGAGTGTGGCTAATGCTGTACTGGCCAAACAGAAACAGAAACTTCAGGAAGGTCATGCAATCATATGGGCCTAAAATCAGAATTTTCTGCTGCATTACATCTGGAACCATTAAAGCTATAAAGACATTTCCATCTTGTGACTGAATACATACAATGAAATTCAAAAGGCAGCAAGATCCAAGAAATTGAGGGAAAAATGCAAACACACACCACACACCATACCACACGCACGCACACACAGGCGGACACACGCACGTGAGCGCATACTCATACAAACCCTCCAAGTTTCTAGCTATTTCAGTGAGTAACAACAAAGATTGCTTTGATTCCTTAATCAATCATTTTCAAAATGTGATTATTAATCATGGAAACATTTCCAAGCATGGAGTTCTAACCCCTAGAGAACACTGTTGGGATGAGAGCTGTGGTGGCCTTTCTCAACAACCCTGCTTCATAAAATACCCAAGTAGGGCAAAAGTAGATAAAGCAAGCCTGTTAAAAATGCAGCGCCCTTCTAATTCCTGTCATCACAACTACAGAGAACACAAATCTCTCCTGGATTCTGGCATCATCAAAACAGAAAAGCAGTACAGACTAGAATCAATAGAAATTACTAGACTCTATTTGAAAAGATTGGCATATTTGATAGTTTCATAAGGATATGCAATTTAGGAGATAGGGAAGGAGGGGAGAGAGAGGAGAGAAGAATGAGGAAAATGAAAATGAGGAAGAAGGAGAAAAGAAGGGAAAGAGAAATGAAGGACAGAAGGAAGGAAGGAAGGTGGGAAGGAAGGAAGGAAGGAAGGAAGGGAGGGAGAGATGTAGGAAAGAAGGGAAGGATAGAGTGAAAGATAAAGGAAGGAAGGAAGGAAGGAAGGGAAGGAGGGAGGCAAGAAAGAAGAAGGAAAGGAAGAGAGGGCAAGAGGAAGGAAGCCTTTCTGAAAGCTCATTCAAGGGTCTCACTTCATCTTGAGCTGCCTGGACTGACTTTTGTCACACAAGGTTTCACATCACTTCCTGCTTCTCAACAGAGCTATGAGTCTCCCCTGGTTTTGTTTTTCTCTTCATTCTCATGGAGAGAAAAAAAAATCCCTGGAGATGGTTAGAAAAGGAAAATAGCTTAATTAGAAGCAGGGCATCATCAGAAACTTACATGAAGCTACACTTGCTGTGCATTTTTTGTCTCTACCATGCATTGAAGAAGTTGTATATATCCTGTCAATTCTGGGAAAAGTGAATGAAGATATAGCATATGCACCACCTTTTATTCATGGGCTATATATGTTCATTTTGTTCAAGGCAGATGCCCTGGAGAGCTGGAACTTTGGGATGATTGCATGAAGGGTATTTGGATTTAAGATTTTCAGCTTTGGGGTTGACCCTTGACATGACCTTTAACAGGAAGTGCCTCCAGAGAAGGAACTGGGCTTATTCATCTTTGTGACCCCTGCACCCATCATCACAGGGCTGGACACAAAGTGGACACTCAGAGAGTTTATTGAGTCAACATGGGTTGAATGTCACAACCCTAAACTTTCATTTGCCATCTGTAAAAGATAATAACAATAACACACAGCTGAGATGATGGTGTCATTCATAATTTCTAAAGCACTTTGAAATTAGTTCCAGAAAGAGTGTCAATGATGTCTAGAAAAAAGTAAGAAGCCGTGGGGACAGTTTTGAACTGTCTTATTCAATATGAATTTTCTCTTTCTCTAGGTATATCCACTTCTAACAAACTTAAAAGCAGTGTTCCAGGTGAGAACACATTTTTCTGAAACACCTGGCTAATTATATAAAATAAAAATGATCGCTGGGGCTGGGGCAATAGGTCAGTGGGTCATGTGCTTACCTTATGAGCATAAAACTGGAGATTGATTCCCACTTCACACGAAACAAAGCCCTGTAGTCCCCGAGCTGCGAGGTAGACAGGCAGATCCCTGGAGTTCACTGGCTAGCCAGTTTAGGCCTAACTTATGAGCTCCAGGCCAATGAGGGACTGTCTCAAAAAGAGAGGAGAGGCATTTCTGAGGATGACACCCTCATCTTGTCCTCTGTCTGGCCTATACACATAGCCTTACACATGCACAGTGCACACACACATATGCACTCACAGATATACCAACACACATACAACAACATACACTATATGTATCCACACTTTGGAGACCACCAGGCAGATGAGTTACCTATTTCAATTTGCCAACTGACAACAGAAAAAGGTCTACATAATGGGATTCAATGTTCTTGTCCACGCAAAATAGCCTTGGGGTCACAATGACCTCGAGACGAGAAGCATAGTTTATTTGTGCATTGAGATGAATGCATTTTTAATGGGGAACTATTGTGAACCCAAGGCTAGTACATTGTTATAAATGGAACAAACAAGTAGAATTCCCTCCCCATGCCTGTCATAAGTCTATCCAAGGCAACTAGAGAAGATTTCCCGTTCCTATCGCACACTGGTTGAGGATTTCTTTCATACCTGCCCTGCCCAGTGTGTTCAAAACTGCCATCCACGCTGTTGCCATTTACACACTTAACGTAGCCCATTGTGAATATCACAAATCACTTCACTTGTAATTAACAGGAACAAAATAGTTTCTATGTGTAACTGAGAGAAAATCCCCTGAGAAAACCAAATGTTAGCTTCCACTTCACTTAAGTATGGCTGGGGTTCATGATGGCCTCTCAGATGTCAAGGCCATGTAGGCATCTTTCACAACTTGACAACTAAACTGGACCAGAATTACAATGAATGTCTTCATATCAGATCCCTGTGTTTTGCTCCTGTCAATCAAGGAGAACATTTTCTTAGGTTAGTGTGACTGAATGTCTAATCTCCAAGAAAGAGGGAAAGGAGACTATTTAGGGGAGAAAGAGTTCACATTTGGGGTTCCAAGATCATAAGAAAGGCTCACTTTTGTTTTATGAGCCTGGGATGTGCCCATTCTAGACTGGACACTGGATTGTTGTCTGCATTGAAGAGGAGCAGAAGACAGAAGCGGAAGCAAAACCTAAGGCAAGCTCTCTGCTGGGATTTGGAAGAGCAAGAGAGAAAGGGAAGGCGAGCAGGAGAGAGAGGGTCAGGGAAGCAGAAAGGAGGGCAGCGCTGGGAGAAGACTTGAAAAATTAGAACAGGAGCTCAGAGCACTCGGGAGAGCAGGGGAAATGACAGTTGAAATTAGAGCAGGAGCTAAGAGGAGTGAGCAGAAGGGGACGGCAGGAACTAAGAAATTTAAGGCTGCCAGAAACTACAGAGAGAAGTGGACAGGAAAAAAAAGAAGATTCAACAAGAAGGCCCAAAACTGATGTGCGACCAGGAGACATGCCTTGCTATGGATCCAAAGAGAAAAGTGTGTGTGTGTGTGTGTGTGTGTGTGTGTGTGTGTGTGTGTGTGTATATATATATATATATATATATATATATATATATATATATATATATATATATATATGTCATTCTGAAATGGCTCTGGAAGGGGGAATGGAGTGTGCCCCAACAATCAATACTAAATTTTATGCCTGCTGCACCTTTCAAAGCCTCGAGAAGACATTGATTCAAGTAAGTGTCATGTTTTTAAAATGACCTTTGATTTTTTTTTCACTTTAACAGTTTTGCAGAAGTTTGTGTCCTGAGTTGGGGACAAGTGGACAGCCAAGTGTGGTTTGTCGTTGTGCCTGTGCAGCAGGGAGGATGCCCTGGTCCTGGCCTACATGGGAGAGGCCCAGGGGTGGCGTTCAGTTAGGTAGCTGGTATCCTAAGCAAGCCAGAGTTGTTGGTGCTGGCTGGTTGGAGAAGTGGTTTTGAGGAGCTTTATAAGTTGTATTTTGTGACCAGTTCTACAAATGGAAAGTAGCTGATTCTACAGGAAAGGTTTGGGAAACCTGATGGTGTGTTTCCCATGTGAGGCCTTTGCAGAACAAACCAATCAGAAGCCTGGCTTTGTAGAGGTCTTATTAACATTGTCTTGGGTCTTGCAAGCAAACACCCACACTGGGTTAGAAATGGTCTGGTATAAATTCAAGGCCTGGGATAGGTTACAATTGACACATTTGTGTCTAGGCCTGAAATGACTAGGATTTTGGCCTCTGTATTGATGTAACCAGAGCCTAGGTTTTAGGCCCTGAATATGCTCCCTGTTAGTTTAGAAGCCTCTGAAGGCAGCTGATTGGTTCCTTTGAGGGCACTCCACCTCCTGGCTGTCCCATAGCTGACTTGTAGATGCCACCTGTCCAGGATGCTAGAGCCAGCCATGGGTCTTTCTCAGTCTGGCTCCAGCCTTTTCATTTTCATAACCTCTTTGATCGTCTAATTCATTGATTTCTTGGACTCCATTTATTGATAACCTGAACTTGGGAATCTCTCATCACCTGACCCTGGAACTCTATGGCATGAGCAACATTCCATCATGATGATGCAAAATTCCCTGATGCTACCTGGAAGCTCCCTGAGAAATATATATTCAATAATACCAAATTACGATTCAGCAGTATCTCTTTCTCACTACTCACAGTGGCTACACATTTCCCCAACCCTAAAATCTCACTCACTTATTTGAGAGATGTTCACAAAGCCAATGTGAATGAACTTGGAATGGCACTATGCTATTCATTCAGATGGATTGTACTTATTCATATTTTGAACAAATAGGAGTCGCACCTCAGAAATAATTAGGAAAACAACACTGAGTGTTTAAAAATAATTCTGAAAATAATACTGAGCTTTTTGGCATATGTATGCGTGTGTGGTGTGAATATGTGTATGTGGGTGGGCACACATTCGTGCTGGTTTGTGTGGAGGCTGGGGCTTGGCAGTCAGGTGTCTTCCTCGATCGCTCTCCATCTTATTTATCGATACTTTAACCCACAACTCACCAATTTACCCAGTCTAGCCAGCTTGCTTACCTCTCAAGGATTTAGGAGACATGTCCTGAAACAAGAGAGGAAATAGAGAAGGCATGAGCAAATTGAAGACATTTCACTGGTGACTTTTCAGTCTTTCTCCTTTTCACTGTTAAACTCTGCCAGCCTGGGGACATCTCCTGGCTTCATCAGTGTCTTTCTCCCTAGCTGTTGAGCCTGCTCGTGTATTTTCAGTCGCATCTTCCATAACTTCCTCATGAACCTCTGTGTGTTTCTTGCCTTCTGCATATCTGCAGCAGCCTATCCACCCTGTGGACCCCTCCACACCTCCTGAAATGTCTGCCTTAGGTCCTTCACCATGTCACAAGAGGATATCTCCCCCTAATCCCTTCAGTAGTCTTTAAAAGATTTTCATTTTTCTACTCTCCACTCCAAGTCCACACCCTGTCTTCTTTGTCCACAACAACCAGCAACCAAGTCAGGGTCCAATCCCACCGACCCCGTAGACTTCTCAGATGCACATTCTGCTAACGTGTGTGGTTAACACTCATGGAGATTCTAAGTGATCTTTTACCTTCTCTTCCAAGTCCATTTACAATCCACTTGCCTGTTGTTGACAACACTGGGATTCCTCAATTCTCTACATTTGAGAACCAGATGCTATTTTGATCTTTCTTCTTCCTGTGACCACTCCCAATACCAATGTTCATGGACAGCACCATGTCTTTATAAGGCATAACCTCTCAAAAGGCCTAGGGAAGAGACATAAATAGAACCAATACTTGGATAATATGCTAAACAGACACCCATGCAGGATGTAGTAATGGAACTTTTGCTATAGCATGGTTTGTACCATCACTTCAGTTGAGCTAACAAGTGCCTTGGCTTGTGCCTAGTATCTTTGACTCTACCAGCATTGGTACATTCACTGACACAAAGATAAAACCATCCCATTCTGTAATTGGTCAGAAGAGAAATAGAATGACTAAATGTGATGGAACTTGGTGTCTGTTCACAAAACATCTTTCATGGCTTTGCAGAAAGGCAAAAATGTCAAGTCAGCTCTACTCTGAAGCCATTTGGAGACATTTGCAACAATGAATGCATGATTAAGTTTATTGTTTAGTAAACAGTTTGCAGACATTAGCCAAGGAAGAGTTATGGCGGCAGTTTACAAATAATTGCAATTGAATTAGGCAGACTGCATTGCAAAATCAGAACAAATAACTTGCCAATTCCATAAAATGTTTTGCAAACAGATTCTGGAAGAAAATAGAAAGAGAAAAGCAAAAAATCCAGAAAGGAATGCTGTCAGAGTCTGCTCTCTCTATTTGAGAGTTGCTGCCCTCATATTTTACCAGGAGAGTGAAGGATTAGTGGAAGGTGTTTATTTCTGCTTTGCCTCAGAGAAAGAACTTGGCACACACTTCTGAGGAAGAAAAGGGGGAATGACTCAGTGACTTGGCACTTGCCAAATTCAGTTGAACAAAAGTGGCATAACCATTCTAAAACAGAGTGTATGTGTTTCTACTGAGAGAGAACTGTGACAGAAAAAAATGCTAACTTAGGGAAAGACCATTTACAACAATTCAACTTCCAAATCACCTTATATGCACTATCAGAAGCACAACATATTTCTGGAGTATGTGCAACCATATTTAAAAAATAAGTATGATATTACATGTATTTATTTAAGTGATATTCTTAGTATATGCATTTAGTTGTATATCTATTATTTATGTATATGGCATTTGATTGTGTATAACATTAATGTAGTAATATGCATATATAATTTAATAAAGAATAAATAATAATCTATAATGTCCATATCAAGATTATCTTTTCAGTGAAGGAAAATCATGTTATGTTTGGTTGCAGAAGCTATTTTATTCACTTCTTAGCACTGGTGCCAGAAACTGAAGATATAAATGCAATTGTAAACACATTGGGATGAACCTAAAAACAAATGGATAAAAACTAGACAGTGATACAAGTGGGAAACTTGTAGTTTCTCACTGGACGTGCTGGAATAAAAATTCTTAAGCCATATTAATTTAACAAAAAGACAGTGCAACCACAGAAAGGTTTGAACATGAAAGATTTTCCATGTACAGAGTACCCACACAGCATTAGGGGTTAAAAGTTGGATATTGTCTCAGAATACATCCCAAGGATGTAGCTTTTCTCTTTTCTAGACATCTTTGTCATATGATTTCATAACCATACAGCGAGATTCTTAGAATCAAAAATGCTTTTTGAAAAGGGTAAATGATCAAAACTTTTTAGCTCAATCCCATCTGCCAAAAGTTAGGAGAAATTCTTTACGTAGAGGAAGAAACAACTCCTTTCTCTTCTGGAGAATCCAGGGTCAGTCACATGGAACTTTGTGGAAAAGAAAGCAAAAGAAATATAAGAGCCATCAGGGGTGTGTGGGGGGTGGGGGTCTTATTTAGGGCCCTATCCTGCGGACATGAACTCTTTGGTGCATTCAGGACCTCACAGTGATGTCCTTATTTTCACAAGACACACACAATATTGAGCCATATCAATATTATGACATAGAAGACTGAGGAGAGAAAGAGTTAGACATCAAAACAGAAGAAAGACAACTTGTGAGGAAGCTTTCAGTAGAAAAAGGGTATGGGGGAACAAGGTAATGGGAGGGGACTATGTTCAAATGACAGTATGTTTATGTATTAAAATTCTCAATAAAAACAGAACTTGAAGAAGTCAGATGCAGGAATTTAGAAATTGTATTTCTTCTCTTCTCCATAATATTTTGAAGGCTAAAACGGGTGCAGAATTTGTATATGTACCACAAATATGTTTTGAATCTGCAAATCTAATTAGAAGTTGAGACTAGCATAATGGACGAAGCATATCATATTGGATGCTTACTTGCACTGAAACTAGATGCAAAAATCTACCCATCATTTCTCAGTGTTACATTATGTTTATTTAATGTACTGCCTCATTCTGCATATTCCAAAGTGTTCATTGTCTCTCATAGCCTTTTGGATAATAGAGATCTTGACCTGAGTGGAGACTTGGCCACATTTAACCTGCAGAGCTATTCTGTATGTTAGCAGTTGGTATAATAGGAATTCTGCTAAATGAAAGAGAACATGAGATGGTAAGAACCCCAAGCACTATATTTCCCTTTTACCTTTTGCTCTTCTGTCCCTGAAAAGAGACAGCGTTTTCTCTTTGCAACATAAGGAAGAGACAGATGCCTAGTTTTAGTACATGTTGATCCCATTAGCAGGCAAGATTGACAAGAAGTAGACAATTAGATCTCAGATGAATATGGGTATGTGGGGAATTGTTGAAACAGAGACTCTTGCTAATGGAAGAAAGATGACCCAGGCTTTTTGACAGATGTCAAGTAGATAAGAGCCTAGAAAAGTTATAACCATTTCATCTGCATTGCAAGAAGGACAAATTGTGTGACTGATAACCTTCGGAGTTTTCATCCTATCATGTCTTCTCTTCGGTGGAGAAAGAGATGGGGCTCTCAGCTTGCTAATGTGCTCAGTATTGCTCACCTAGCCTTTCAATGGTATTGAGGCTTTCTCCAGTTGATGGCATCTTCTTTAGGTCAAGGAAGAAAGGAATAAAAAAAGAGATGAATAAAAATGATAGAAGTCAATCTACAAACCACAAGTCTTCAATAAGATTTTGACCTTAGGGCAACGTGATTGGTGACTCTGAGAGGCATTAGTGACTTTTCTGAAGGAAAGTAACAAAGTTGTTTGAACTTTATTTGATGACAAAATATAACTGAAACTGAAACAAAGCTTTTTTGTTTAGAAATAATCCTCTACGTATGTGTTTATGTGTGTGTATTTCTGAGCAACATTTTTTTTAAGTTGTTGTGTTTCTGTAGACTGCTGGTACAAGCAAAGAAGCAAGACAGAAGGCCTATGGCCTTTCCGTTATTTCCTATTAATGTGTTTGAATATTTTCCTTGATATTAGGGGAAGGTCCTTCTACTTGCCTTCCCACCCCATGTCTAGAGCTTTTGACATCTAGTCAAGGACACTACCATTGGAAGGAACCTAGTATGCTCTTCCTGTAGGGAAATTTCTTGATGCTACGTTTTGATGTCACCCCAGAGTGAAATGAAAAGAAATTCCATACATTGAACATAAACATCTTTCTTCTCAAAGTCCCCAATGAGCTATGTCAACCTTCACTCTGGCCAGTGCACAGTGGATTCAGAGGACATTCTCACTCACAAGCACAGGAGCAGTAAAGGCACAGAGCTGATCGACATCCCATACAGAAAACCAGGCCCTGGGGCCTCGGGTTCTACCATCTCATCATAATCTATCCTTGTGAAGCCCTTTCCATTCTTATATTCTTCGAAGTGTCTGCTTTGTTCTGGCCAGTGTACTAGGTGCTGAGTCTGCAAAGCCCCTACTCTGACTTCAAAGAACCCACCCTATTGACTGGTTATGTGTATATGTGAGTGGTGGTGGGAGAAACCTAACCTTTTAACATTGTGACATGACATTGTCAAACAGAAATGTGTTGGGCTACATTCATAGCTATCCTGTGATGCATGTGGCCCATGGGCTACAGATTGGACATCCACGGGAGGGAAGGTGCCCTACAGAAATATTCTTTTTTTTTTAATTTTTTTTCTTTTTTTTATTGTCCATAATGAGTTACAACATTTATTTAGTGGGCAAACAATGAGTTGTTATCCCCAATTCCCCACTGCCCTCCCTCTTTTACAAGCATGATGAATTGATATATTTTCCTGTGTTGTACTTACTTATTCTTGTGCCTCCAATGAGCCCTTGTCTAATACTTCCCCAGACCATGATGCATGTCTAAGGCTTTATGTATATTATCTTTTCAATCATATGACAGTTCCATGAGGACATATCATCTTTCTGCTTTATACATATGGAAACTGAGGCGAAACTTGGTTAAGCAACTTGCTCAAAGATAGATCTAATAAATGGTTGAGCCAGACTTCTACCTAAGGCAATCTAGTCTGAGAATTGCCACACTGCAGTTATTTCATGTCCTGTCTCTTTACCTATAGTAAAAATTTTTGGAAAATAATAATGAAGACTTGCTATTTGCAATGCTACTACTCTCTTGATGGTATAGTGATCAATACTGTGTGAACATATTGATTGAATGAGTGAAAAAATAAATACATGAATGAATGAACTCTACTTTGTGCAAACATGTGATCTATATAAGGTTGTACAGAAAAATGAAACTGAGAACATAATGGCATTTAAGGATTGTGTAACAGCTATAAAATATAGACTTTCCATTCTTCGCAAAAGTCAAAAGACATGAGCCAGCATGGATTCTGGGAGGGTAAATGTGGACTGCAAACTTGTATCACTTTAAAGTGAAAACTAGCTGCCTGCATGGAGAGACATGTAGAACATTACCGCAATGCAAAAACCAAGGCAAATCCTATTCCACTGGAAAATGTGTTCATGTTTAAATAGGTGAAAACACGATTGTTCTTGATTTACTATACTAACTGGTGGGAAACAAAAATTACATTTTAAGTTGTCAATATTTGTTGCTGCATGAAAATCAACTCTTAATATTATAGAAATCAAGAGTATAAAGTCATATCATTTCCCCCTCAAAATTTCAGCTCCAAATTACTAGACTATATTAATATCCACAGTGAATTCCCAGGGAAACAAGTCATTTAAAACTGGCCATGGGTGGAGATAACTGAGTCAGATCATTTTAGTCAGGTTCCATCCTCCTAGCTATCATGTTGGATTTTGAAGATGTAAACAATCTTTGGTACTCCATAGCCTGGTAGTCAGAGTGACGTAAGATTCCACCCAAAAATCCCTTACTTTGAATGTCTGGTGGAGAGCTCCTCTGTGACTAAAATTATTCATTCTACCCAGATAGCTAAATCTTATAGAGCTTTTTATGTGTCCCTTCTGCCTAGTCCCTACAAAAACATTGTCACAGAATCATTGTAAATATCACATATCGTATATAAATGGTAGCTCTGCCTCGGTAAAAAAAAAATATTAATTAACTGAAAAATTGCATTGCAGGTGCCAATTAAGTAGAACATTTGAGTAATTTCAAATGCAGCCTGCTATAAATTCATATGTAAGCATCCTGAATGATCAAACCAATACTTTGAGGCAAGAAGGAGTTATTGCCTTATATAACATTTCCTCTGAAAAGCCTTCAAGAAGCAAGCCTTGCCAACTCCAAATAAATGAATGGATTGACACTGGTTCAGAAACCTCATGCTTATAAAGTCTCTCCTCTGTGCCATGCAATGTGCTAAGAGATGAGGTATACACATTTTTCATGTGAAGTTCTTACATTAGAAGGATTTCAGAGATAATTGCTATGGTCTAAGTCAATCTTCTTGACAAAGCCCAACAAGTAATTACTTAGTAGCCCTTGGCCATAAGTTGGGGAAGTTTTCTCACCTGTTTCTGCCAGTAGACTTCATCTTGCAAAATTTTCAGGGACGTCTCTAGAACTTACAGGGTTTCTCAGCTGGAAAAGATGCAATGTGGTCTGTATTTCTAAGCTTTATTAAGGACCTACCATACCTTTGGAACAATCATTAGATATGAAGGGTCCATAGCTGGATTATTTTTTTTCCTCAGAACCTACAACATTGAACTCAGAACTTTCAGATTCTGATGGTTCTTGAGTTTTGAAATGAGTAACAGAATTTGTTTTTGATGCTTCAGTGAATAAAAAAGGGAAATAAAAAATTCATTGTGCAGCTTTTCATGTTGGTCTCTGGAAATACATGACCTAGTTGATAGTAAATAGCTTCTTTCTACTACTGATTCCTTAATATAAGATTAGATTTACAATGAAAAGGATGATGCGAAAATGAGATAATGAATGTAAGATACATTGTAATTTTAAGTGGCATAAATAGTGCTATTAATGCTAATCACAGATATAACCACATTGTTACTACCTTTTAAAAAATCTCTCTCTTTCCTTCTTTCCTTCTTTCTTTCATTCTTTCTTTATCCCTTCCTTCCTTCATTCCTTTTTTTCTTTCTTCTTTAGCTTGAGAGAGAAAGAGAGTGAGCATAAGCACATCAGGCCTCCTGCTGCTGCAATCAGACCCCTGCTCCACTTGGTGCATCTGGCTTTACATGGGTGCTAGGCAATCAAACCCAGGCCATTATGCTTTGTAAGCAAGCACCTTTAGCCACTGAGCCATCTCTCCAGTCCTGATACTACCTTAATAATATTCCCATATAGGGGCAGGGGAGATGACTCAGGGCAGAAAGAGCTTGCATAAGTGCCTGAGCTGGCATCCCAGACACATGTAAATCCAGATGTAGTAGTGACAGTGCACATCTGTGTTCTCAATGAGAAGTAGTTGAAGATAGAAGAATCTTCCAGAAGCAACCAGGCCAAGTGGGCAGCAAATGCAGCAGTGAACAACAAGGTAGAGAGTGAGAACAGACACCCAAAGTTGTCCTGTGACCTCGACATGTAGTTGGGGCATGCGCACATCTCCACTTACACACATGCACACAGCACATACACACCAAGAAGTGTAAACAATAAATTGTAACTAATCTTAATTGGCCATACTCTTTCCAGAATTCACAGTCCGCAATATTTATGCATAAAGATAGTTGCGAAATATCTTGGTGATGGGCTGTGTGTCGAAGCCTACTGTGCTTAAAGGCTAACTTCACCATCCGTCCTGTATATATACTAGCCCGTGCTGACCCATTACCAGGGAGACTGTGGGTAGTGTGGGAAGCTAGTTTTGCTGGATCTTGGCGGGTTACCTGGAATTATAAAGGAGCGGTGAAAATTCCTGGTTCCCTAACACTAAACCCTGACCTCTTTGGAATCCAATGGCAGGTGTCTGTTTCTGAGGAATCTTTCTATTGTGCAACTAGAAATGACTTTCCTAAAGTTAACCACCTGCAGTACTTCCCAGCCAGCAGGTAGATACAGTTCACAGACCCCTTAGGCTAGCGTGAGTCAGGTCACTCAGAATTGCCTGGAGTTTTGATACGCAACAGACACTTTCTAAAGAAAGCAGAACTCACCCTGAAGCCCCTCCCCTTACAAATTATAGTCACCATTTAAAGCATCACCACAGTATTTGAGGTTAGTAAAACATATTGCTTGAGCTATAAAACATTCTCAACTAGCATTCCAAATGGCTTGCCTCAAGCAAGCACTTAAATTAAAGTTTCAGACAGCTGGCACTGGAATCATAATAACAGTTTCCCACGAAGGGATTGGCTAAGCATGATTATTGTTTTGATAATTTATTGTCAACATGCATTATTGTGTCCTGATCCCAGCATTTGGCTTTGTTTCTTTCCTATTGTCAACAGGTGACCAGGTCTGCTTTGGGTAGCAGTGAAAGCACATGTGCAGTCCTGGTCATAGGTAGTTCTCACATGCAAGCATACATACGCACACACATGCACACCCATCACTAACACACACACACAGAAGAGGTCAGTATGCTATAATTAATTTCCATAATCTGATCATTTTGACTGTCTCCCGTGAATTGCTTTGTTAGCAAAAGGGAAAAATCTGCCAGAGATATCATTAGTAGCCTCATTATAAAAAGAAAAAAAAAACAACAACTTGACTTCCTAAATACAATCTAGGTTCCCTTGGAATATGGATTCTCCAGGGCCTCCTTTTGAGGAATAGACAGAAGCAGAAAGTGCTGGGGTATTTCATTTGTAACTCCAAGCATGTGGAGAAAACTGGCAGCCTCCTGTCTCTTTAAGTGTGAGGGCATTGGTTCATGCAAGACCCAGACCATGCTTGAGATAGCTGTTTGCCCTTTAGCCAATTCAAAAAGACAATATCTTGCAGACTTATTAACATAGTTTCAAGGATAACAGATTTTTTTCACTCCAATGTGAACACTTTGAAAAATTTCATTTCCACCATTCAGAGGTAAACAGGATCGTCACTGACATTCTACTTGACTCCGACTGGTCCCATTCACAGATTGCATAACAAAGTTAGAAGCGTCAAATTATATTCTTATCCTTTAAATTTTGCAGGATGTCATACAGGCGCAATTTTTTTCTCTCCGTCTTTTAAACATTTAGAAGCAGTGCTGTATTGTGTTCGCTCGTTTTAGTGAGAAGAGAGCGTCTTGTCGTGGATGGTGGGCGTTACTATAAAAGAAAACGTGGTCATCTAGGTTGTGTTTTGCTGTGCACAAAACACACTGACACATTGCAAGTCATGAGAAAGAGTCAATGTCCTTGCAGCTGTCAAGAAGAAAATAAAGGACATCTTTAAGTACCTTTAATATTTTTTTTTTCTGAACATGACTTTTCCATTGACTTTAATTACATTTCATTAAACCCTGAGTTTGGAAAGCTTTTTAATTGAGAAAGAATTTGCTTACTGGGCATATTTTGGGCTATAAAGAGAATATCTATAATTAATGACTCTTCCAACTTTCTCGTTTAAGTTCAACGTTGCTCTACCTTTGCAGAAATTGGTTATAGATCCTCTCCTACGAAATGAGTCATGCTACCCTCATGATTTCTCTCTCCTATTGACAGTGGCACAAAGTTGGCCCTCATAGACTTTATGAGTATATTGCCTGCCCACAAAGTAATCCAATTAGCAAAGCAGAAGGTTTAAAATTGGGGTTAACCAGAATTTAACTGGTCATTGCCTCATCAGACCAAGCTGGCCTCTCCAGGAATGTTAGCCCCCAAGGGATTGATACATCACATACCCACGTCAAACCCAAGAATATGATTTCAAAACTCTTCTGTTAAGAAAAGCAGATCAATCCATCTTTCCTAAGCCATGACAACAATGGGAGGCGGTGACAAGGTATTTTCCTACTGTTTGGGAGGGTGAGGCTCCCCTCCCACGTTCTCTCGGCCCCTCCCCCGCAGCACAGAGTATTTTTATATAGTCCAAGTCCCGAAAGGCCTGCAGTTTGCAGTGCGATTTAAAAAGTAATACATCTTTTCTTAGATGTACCCCAGTTTCTGCTTTTTAATAGACATGATAATGAGCTTCTGGGTCTTCATTTCCCAGTGAGCAGAGAGCTCAAATAAATCTTTGATTGTTCACAACCCAGGAGAAGGTTCCGGAGCACTGGGATCCAGTGAAGGCTCTCGAAACAACAATTATTTTAAAGTGTATTTTTAATGTTGGACTTCTGGTGCCATTGAATTATTTTTTTCCTTAATTTAGTCAGTGGCACCCACTTAAAAGGAACTTGGGTGAAATTCCTTTGGCGGTGAGTGGGGATGAATGAAGATCCAAGGGTGTCAGAGCAGGTGCAGCTGGCTGTGGTGAAGGGCTCCCGGCAAGGCAAGGGCAAAGGAAGCTTTGTTCTGAATTTGCACAAAACCTCGATGGCTTGGGAAGCTCAGGTTCTGCTTTCTTGGTTGGAAGATTCTAGAAGTTACGCTTTACTGCCCGTGGAAATTTGTCAGATGGAAATGTATTTGACCACTTTGTTGGGGAATGTTTGTTAGTTGTTGGGAATGGCTAACAAATTTATACAGATAAAATTATATTTCTCCTGATATTTTTAAGGTCAAAACATGCTCAGAACAATTTGTTTTCAATTTTATCAACAACTCTGAAAAGAGATATCCTGGTGGGTAGGCTCCCAGATTCTTGGAGGACTCCATGGGAAAGACACCCTTCCCTTACCTGCTGTGATGGAGGCTTGGACTTAGTGGTATCCAGTATATATTTTGTAATGTCCTCAGCTTACCCTTCAAAGAATATATAGTTCATTAGCCAGTATTATTTTATTACAACTGAGATGACTGATAATGCTCTTATTAATTCTAAATTAACTATTGAAAATTATCTTCATATTACTAAAGACACAACTCCATTTATTTCCCTAGCTAGCTGGATCTGTTGGGAGTCTGAGAAATATTTTTATCTCAATTTTATTTGAGTTCTTATTAAAAAAAAAAGAAGAAGAAGATGGTGGCTTGAGCCTGTCCCCACAGCCTTAGCCAATTGACTATGATGGAATGCTTTTCTTATTACCACTCACTGGGATCTTCTTATGAAATGCACATTTCATTTTTATCCAGGACCTGGGGACATGGGCCGACAGAGGAATATTACTTGAAATTTGGTACACCATAGTCTATATAGAAAGTGGCACACTAAGGTTGTGGAAGAGTTATAATTTTAATTCTTTTTACAGTAATAAGGTTGCTCCAAAACTAAATTATTGTCATCTATTAAACCAAACAGCACTACACCAGTCTTAGTTGGACAAGGTGGCTTATTCTAATTGGTATGGTCTGTAGATTCACAGGCTGAACTTGAGATTTTGTTATTTCCTAACAAGTGATTGGAGTGGAGAGATAGATCTGCAATCCTCTTAGGCTGCAATGGGTTCTTGGTGTCACATGTTTTTATGAAGCAAGCCGTCATAATGGTTATTACTGCCTCCCTGGTAGAGACATGTACCTGCTCTTCCTTTTGCTTAACGAGTTAATCACTATCAGTTAATTTCTGGAAAATCACTAACAGCCAGACAAAGATGTGAGCTTTCGTGGTGTCACAGGAGGATGTGCTCAACACTGAACTGGTCAGTGGAGCTCACAGAATCTTGCAAGTTTCCGATGTTCATCGGAAATGAAATGGCATGCGGTCCCGCAATATCCAGAGTCAGAAGCTGTGATGTTCTTGCACACAGAGCCTACGCTGTCAGTGCCTTGATCATTTGACACCAGAAGCTTCCTGGCTTCTAATGTTGCTGGTGATGGTTTTTCTGACTTGGCATAAAAATGAAAAATAAATCAGAGGTAGTGGTTTCATCACTGACAATAATAAAATGAGAATAATTTTATTTTTTTCATGTATGTGTGAGTGATGTACATGCTTCTGTGTATGGAGGCAAAATAATAGTAATGTTGAAGGCCAAATATAAGTGTCTTCTGCATACATATTTACAACTGCTAAAACTGTTGGTACAAAATTGAAAATTAACTTTGCATACAGTACTTAAGTTTGTGTTTATAAAGTGTGATATGTTTTCCTAAATTATAAAAATAACAAGGAAATATATCAAATAATTTCACAAATCTTTCACAATGGAAAGTAAAGTTTGTTCCCACATCAGCAACAAGTATTTTTCATCATCACTTTGGGGTACCAGATCAAATAAAACAAACCCACTTGTTGGAGATTCGGCTCATTGGGAGAGCACGTGCCCGGCATGAAAAAGACCAGGTTTGCTTCCCAACACAGGAGAGAGGATGAGAGGGAGATAGGGAGGAAGAGAGAGAGGAGGAGAGGAAGAGAGAGAGGAAATCCAGGTAAACTAGAACATAACCCTTTCTCTTTCCTCTGAATGTATCTGTAAGAAAGCATCTGATATTTAAATTAGTAATACAAATTTTAATATCACTTTTTCAATAAAATTAAAGATTTTACGTTTTCTTGAAAAGTTATTGGTGTCAAAACTAAATGTCTTGCATGTCTATAAATGAAAAGCTCGGCTTGAATGATTTCCCATTAGACCAACTACACTGTATCCCCTGTCTTCCACCAACTGCACTTTTTGAACCACTTACCACACTAAGTTCCCAGGGTGACCACTGTGGCCTCCTGGTTGGCAGCTTCCTCCCTGCCTTCATATCACTATCCCTTGAAAGCAACCATCTTTCCAAGCCCTGGCTACCCAAGGACCATCCCAAAATGATCATTAATTCCCTTATATCTTTATAGTTTCCCCAGGTTACCATCTTCTCATGGCTTTTTCCAATTCATGTCTTGCATTTTTGGAGACCCTGGACAAAAACAATGTTCTGTCTAGGGATGTTCCCCACCCTCTGCTAGGCCTGAACCACGTGTATACATGCAACATGGTAGGCCACACAAGAATGAAGAATGTATTCCCACCACCACTGCAGACCGAGCCACTCCAGGCCCATGCCTTTCCTCAATGATGGATCATACCTTCTGAACTGTGAACCAATATAAATTCTCCCTATCTTAAGCTGTTTCTGTCAAATATTTGGTCAAAGCATTGAGAAAAACATCTAATATATAGTCACCAGGAAACTAGACTTGCCTTTCTCTTACATGTCACTGAAAGAGGCTGAGAATCCAAGTCACTTCGGAACAAAAGCCCCCTGTAATGGCACTCCTTAAGTTTCCTAGCCTGCTAAAAGTCACAGGGATGGGAGGTGGCATCTTGAATGAAACACTAATGTATAGCTAAGCAAAATTCCCACACTGCTCTCAACTCCTAGAAAACTTGTAGACATGATTGTCCATATGATCAGTTGATTCAACTTTGTATTGTACCGCTCTCTAACACTCCCTAATGGTCTTTACAGGAGGTTGACTTCTTCAGGCATTAGCTGAGTTTTTCAAAAGAATATTTCTCAAGTTATTTTGTGTCTTCCACTGTTTATGGTAACTTACAATTATCATTTGAATAGAAATCTACAACACTAAAAACAAAAACAGAGTAAAGGGTTCATACTGCATATTGGCTGGAGTAAATGATAGGGTCCTGCCATCATGGTGCCTTCACTGTCATCTCCCTCTGAAGTTAGAATCCAACCACTCTGTCAGGATTTTTTCCTTGTGGTCTATGTTCTCCTGGGAGCACTGCTGGAGTTCAATCTTATTTGTATATCCAGTCTTCCTTGATACATAAAACTTCCTGAAATCAAGGGCCAGATTTTCTCTTCCTTGATGCCCCTTATGAAGAATGATGCTTCTGAATCAGCATCCCTATTACCTCTTCCAATGCACTTTCCATGTTTTATTTCATATAAGCACTAATACATTGACATTTCTTTCAGAAGAAAAACTATCCGCCTCTTTCAACTTTGCAGTCTTCTTAACAGTGATTGCCCTTCTCATGTGTTCGAATTAGTAGTTGATCCAAGGGACCTCAGAACCTAAATTCCTAGTCCTTAATACTAACTATGAAGACCACCAGCAAGTCTTCCAAGATTCACAGTTTACATATCTGTAGGTTCCCTGAGAACAGAGTCCTAGGAAGCTGGAAGCATCCCAGACTGTGAACACCAAACCTATACCCAAGCCCTCAAGATTCTCTCACTGCTATTTCTGCTCACCTCTAGTGATGTTAACAGTTCTTAGGGCAGTTAAATACATTTGATGTGCCTCCCATAAATAGTTCTTGCTTTGATTGAAGGCACTCAATTCTCTCACTCAAGAAGATATGAATATGTCTGGTCCAGAGAGATTGCTCAAAGCTTAAAGGTACTTGCTTTGTAAAATCTGATGGTCAGAGTTCAGCTTTCTAGTACCCTCTTAAAGCCAGACACACAAAGGGGTACATGCATCTGGAATTCATGGGCAGCTGGCAAGAGGCCCTCTCTCTCTCTCTCTCTCTCTCTCTCTATCTCTCTATCTCTCTCTCTTTCTATCTTTCTTGTGTGTCTTGTAGATAAATAATTAAAAAGACATAAATCTGAAGGGGTATTTCCACAAAGTGCTGGAATTGGAATCAGTTAACCATGTTATCTAGGGTAGGATTGTCTTTTAAGCACAGGAAACAAAAGATGATATCTATCAATTTATAAGTAAAGAATGAGAACAAAACGAAGATGAGATCTCATATGGAGAGTGAGTGAAGTTCTGTGTTGGGGACCTTTAGATTAGAGAGAGGTAGGTTTGGAGCAGGTGATGTCTATTTTAATAAAGGGCAGCCATATGAGTTTGAAAGTGACCTTTTGTGTTTTAAGATATTGCCTTCAGCATTCCCTGTTTCTAATCATGATGCCAAATTCTAAAAATTCCAAAACATGGCCTTTATGTAGCCCTACAACCTCCTTCCTATGACCATTCTGATTCCTAAGTCTCTCACACCCAAGGCACTGCGTACACACACACACACACACACACACACACACACACATGAGCATGCAGTTTGCATCCTTATTAGGTTCTAGGTGAACCAAACATGGAGCAATGACAAGGAGGCCTGTGCTACATATTAGACTTGATGCTCATATGTAAATAACTGGAATTACAGATTAGGAGCTATCTGGGTCCTGGAGGCCATGGATAGAGCCAGCGCTAAGAAGTTCACTTTGTTTTTTGTATTTCTGCTTTTATTTTAAATGTTTAAAGTTCATTTTTGAAAATATTGCCATTTGGAATTTTAGGATTTTGAATTTTTTTCTTAGATAACATCTTCTCTCATTTTATTGTCAAATTAGAACACGTCTGCCTTGTGGGAACATTGTGAAGGTTGACGGAAGTGAGATCTCCCCTAGGAGTGATAAATGTGTAGGGGAGACACAGGAAATGTTTTTTTTTTCTTTCCTTTCCCCAAATTCCAATGGTTGCTTTTAATATGTTCAAAGGGTCCTTTGTAGGAATTAATAAGTTTTGTATCGTGAAGCAAGTCATTGAACACTGAAGTTTGTTGCCACTTCTTTATGAGAAACTCTAGGAAAATCAGAGGCACAATGAGGAAAGTCCATGGGCTGTCATCCTGTGCCCTGGCATTCTGGTGCCACTGAGGAATACATATGGGCTGTAGAGTGAGCAGGTCCATGTGTCCCAGCTTTGTCATTCAGAAAACAAAACAAGTCCAAAAGAAGCCCTGATAAATCTGTGTTTGGTGGATTTTATTCCAAATGTCAAAAGACCTTAGATTCTCTTATGAAGCAATCCCAGTGAAAATGAGAATGCATTGAAGGATTCTTTCCCAAGCATATTTCAAAGACTGTCAATATCCACGTGGGACATACCGCTGATTCTGAGATTGTCAGAGGACATTTCTTCTAGATTAATAGCCTAAATTAATTAATTAGCTTCATTCTCTCATTGCCTTTTCCTCTCTTCCTGTGTCTTCCCTCCCCCTCCCAACTGCTTTTCCTCTGTGTCTTTCCTTTCCCTTCTGGAGGAATAATTTTCTCATCCTTAAAGATTTGCCATTCCCCCAAGATTTTTGCATATATGAGACATGAAGTTCTCCTAATTTACATTCCTATTCTGAAGTCATATATGAAATATATAGCTAGAAAAAAAGTTGACATGGGATTTTACAATTATTTTCATTTAATTGTGGGGGGAAATACAAAAGATTTGATAATCAGCATTGGAAGAAACTGTGAGAAATCTCAGTGCACACTGAATCAATTAGTCTTGGCACAATTCTTGGAAGTAAATAGATGAGGAATCTGTGGAGATGTGTTAAGAGAAGAGTCGCTTCTCCCCTAGACGGGCAAAGATCCCTACTTCTTCGTCATCACCAAATCTGATCCCACTGCAGAAAGTCAGAGTCAAAGAAGACTTTATCAGCTGCACCCATCAATTTCTTATGTGGTTTCTGGGTTCTCTAAGTTCTAAGAGACTTCAATTTGTTCCTGTCTCTCCTAGATAAGTAAATGATTCTCCATCCTGTTCCAAGTTCAAATAAAAAGTAACCGTGTCCCATAAGCAATGTTAAAATGGGAACTAAACTAATGCAGGTTGAGAGGTTATTTAATAACTGGAAGTTGAACATGGTGAGACACCTTTCTTTCTTCTCTTCCCCCAGCATCTCTTCTCTGCCAGCTTCTCTGTCTCCTCCTCCTCCTCCTCTACCTCCTCCTAATGGGAAGGTCTGAAGAGGAAGACGTTGCTGTGAAAGCAGCTAATTGTGGGGTTTGGGCTGTTAACCAGTATCTCTGTGACTGCCCGTTGTTTACAGAAGAAAGGGGCACCCAGATTCCTGATCTCAAACAGTGGAGGGCTTGCAAGTCAAGGCTTTCAGCTCTCCTGTGAGCAGGACTGCCTCAATTTAATTAACTGCCTCCCCCTGCCCTGATGTGACTTGCGTGGCCAGGAAGGTGTTTCCCAAGGAAATCAGAATGGGGGGCAGAGCTGGAAAGAAGAATTTAAAAAAAAGGTTCAGGAGGGCAATAAGGCGGGGGTTAACAGCGTTGCTTAAGATCAAGGGCTGGGGTGCTGAGATGCTGGCAGACTTGAGATCTTTAATTTACTGTCACTGTTAGCCCCCTTTGAGGTTTATGGTGGTATTTATACACACAGCATCAATCACATGAAACAAGGAGGGGATTTATAGTTTGTTTTAAAGACTGCAAATGCAATGTAATGCAAATAGCTTGCCTCATGGGCATTTACGTTTAATGGGAAAATTACAGATGCAAAAGATTGGTAGAACAAATTTTAAATTGACTTTATTACATCTAGTGCTTTTCAGAGAATACTATTAAAAAAAAAAGAAAGAGAGATATGGTAATGGAGTTCTACACTGTAGCCTGACAACTTAAATGCCACTTAACTGACTTTTTTTTCCCCTTTCATTCCATCTTTTTTTTTTGTTTGGTTTTATTTATTTATATTTTTTGCATCTTCCTGCTTACATTATCTCTACAATAAGTTTGACTAAATGAAAAATGCTCAGGATCATAAGCTGATTAGGAATGGGATTTTTCTCTATTTCATTTCATATTAATTTTTAGGCCTCAGCAAACAGCATTTCCATATAACATGTATCCATAAAACTATATTATAGTCGCATATGAGTTTTCAGCCTAGGATGAAAAAATGGCTACTTAAGAAAGATGTTTGGCATGTATGTGCCGGCACATGTGCACATGTGTGCAGAAGTGTGGGAGTACACATGCATGCATGTGAAAAGCAGAGAACAACAGCCTAGGTTATGGAGCGCTCCTCAGAGATGCTACCCACCTTTCATGAGACAGGACCTCTTGTTAGTCTGGAGCTTACTGATCAGGCTAGAGTAGCTGGCTCGTGAACTCCAGGCATTCACCTGTCACTGCTTTCACCAAGTGCTGGGATTATAGCATATGGTACCATGCTCAGCATTTTTATGTGGGTCCGGGGGATCAAACTCAGGCCCACAAACTTCCAAAGCAACTATTTTCCTAACTGAGCTACATGCCTAGCCACTCAAAAAGAAAAAAAAAATTCGGAGTGCATTTGGTTCACAGCAAAAGTGAAAAGAAAGTACAGAGACAATTCCACGTGGCCCCACCTATACACGTGCACAGCTTCCCCCATGACCAGCATCTCCCAGCAGGGCTATAACTTTCTTCCAAATGATAAACTTATCATCTGACACATCAAAGATGCAGGTGAACCTACATTAGTGCACTTTTGGTGCACAACATTTGGTGCATCATAACATATGTAGAACATGTGCCCACCGACTTTAAGTAACCTACCTCCTTGCCCTGAAAATCATCTATGGCCCATTTATGTATCCCTACCTCCCCCTCCCTGGCAGCCCAGATCTCTGTACTCAGCCCCTTATTCTGCCTTTTTCAAAATGTCATGGAATCATCATCATTCATCACCCAGCCTTTTCTGATTGCTTCAATTAGTCTTGTGCATGTAAGTTCTCTGTCCTTTCATAGCTTGACGCCTCCTTTCTTTTGAGGACTAAGTAATATTCCATCATCTGGATGTACCAGAGTTCACTTACTCATTCACTTATTGAACGTGATATTTGGTTTTAAAGACATTGTCAAACTGTCTTTCAAAGAGGTTGGAGTCATTTGTATTTCCAGGTGTCCTGTATCCCAGCTTGCATTTGCTGTTGTCAGTGTTATGGGTGTCAGCCATTGTGATGGGTGCACATCAGTGTCTCATTTTAAGTTTCATCTCCCCCAAAAAATGTGCTATTGAACGTCATGTCATACCCTTACTTGATGTCTGTGTATTTGGAGGTGTGTGGTGTGTCTGTTAAGATCTTTGGTCAATGTTTTAAGCTACATTGTTTTCTTGTTGTGAGTATGAAGAGTTCTTTGTCTATTTCTATTTAAGAGTTCTGTTGTCCATTATTAAGTGTTTCTTTTATAAATATTTCTCCAGCCTATGTGATTTCTCATTCTACTGAGATTGTTTGCTTGATATTGGCTACTTTTTATATTAATATATAAATGACTTAATTGAAGATGTAAAGTTATAGACTAAAATTTAGACAAATTATTTTTTCTCATTTCTTTAAAACATCTGTGTGTGATTGTGTGTGTATGTGTTCATATATGTACCTTTCCCTAAACACACCTCTCTCCCCTGAACTGTGAATAGCTAAAGCTTGTTAGTTTGTGACTGCTGGGATGCTGGCTTGAGGTGCATGGGTGGCCTTATCATATGCCTGGTGCCTGTGGTGGTTTGAATGTAAAGTGTGCCCATAGCTTTGTTTGTGATTAAGCCTCAGACTCAACCCCCAGCTGGTGGAGCTGTTGGAAAGTGGAGCCTTGCTGAAGAAGGGTGGCATTGGGAGAGGGGGCAGACTTGAGATTTATTATTCCAGCTCCATTCGCTAGCCATCTCACTTGCATTGCTTCCTCTTTGCTGTTCTGTGTGACAAGGTGATAATATGAACCAGCTTCCTGCTCATGCCATGATTTCCCCACCAAGATAAAACTTCCCCTCAAGACTGTAAACTGAAATAAATCCTTTCCTTCCATATGCTGCATTAGGTTGGGTGTTTTGACCTGGCCCTGAGAAGCCAACTGCACCAGTGCATAACTTACAAATTGACCTAACCTAATCAATGGAAGCGTAAGGGCAAGCATGCATGGGGTGGGGGCTACTGCATTGTTCCTGCAGAAACTCCATTTCTACATGAACAAAAGCACTACTTTCTTATCAGATAATGAAAAAAGAAATTCCAGAGAAAAATCTGTCCAGATCTAATTACACCTAATTATATTGATATTATATTCAAAAATATTTTTGTTATAATTTCTATATTCATTTGTTCTGTAGTCTCTTCTTTTTCACAAAAGACTTTCAGGACATGCAGAAATGTAAAATATAAGTACACCTATGCTAGGATTGGTCTGGGAAGATGCTTCAGTGGATAAACTGCTTTCCACAAAATTATGAATACCTCCACAAAGCATTTTCTTTCATTTTCCTCAAAAAGTCTAAGTCTGGCTAAAATGTAAGGATCCTATATTAAAGTAAAAAGTGGAGGTTGTATGTCAAGAAAAAAAACAAACCTCCCAGGATATGGCAGTATTGACAAGATTATTTGTATCTATGTTTGATTGAAATCTATCCTTACACTCAAAAGAGTTGGATGATAATAAATATAAACCCAGCGTGATCAAGGAATGGGTAAGGTAATGATGGGATGGTCAGGTCAACTATATAATTTCCACTACATTCATAAAGCACATACTTTAGTTTTTAGAGTTAGTAATAAGCTCTGATCTGATTGGATTGATGGATTTTACCATCAATTCAGGACTTGCATCGTTAGCTACTCCATAGTTTATTTCTGGGTATAATTTTTTGAATCATTAAAGTAATACCAAATATGCATGGATTTTTCATAATTCAGAAAATAACTGGGGTGGAGCATATTTGACCTAATTTATTGAAATTAAAATTCCTGGTGAGTGTTTAGTCTTCGATTCTCTCCCTTTAAGTAACACCAAATGGTATTCATATATACCCTAGTATGTGATAGCTGCCGGGCTTGAGATGTTTGACTTGTTAAATCCCTGAGGTAGGTACTGGAGAAAATGTTTCAACCTTGAACTCCATTTGTACAGATGAGACTCAAAAGTTGAGGGTTAATGTTATATCAGCTACTTTCAGGACCAATATCACTGGAAACCCATCCAAGGCAAATGAGGGAGGCTTCAAAATGTGCATGTGAACAAATATCAAAGAAAATTTGAAAATTATATATAAAGAGCAACAATATGCCCTCAAATGATTAATCAGCTTCTAAAATGTAAAGACAAGTGACCAATTAAGGCTTAATCTTTGATCTCTGAATTCTCTAGTAGCCTTGAATTATTAAGTTAAAAGCTATGAGACACAAATTGCTTCATTAAGTTGATCTCTCAATAGATATGAAATAGATCTATCAAAGACAAGTCACAACAAAGCAAAATGCCCTCCAACAAAACTATTCCCAGTTTTTGGGTTTTTCATTCATAAACTAAAAGACTTTTTCACTATCAACAAAAGGAACATACTATTTAGAGTAAATAGTAGACTAAAATTGGGGGCTAGAATTATATCTGATGGGACTTATAGCTCCTACAACTTAAAGGAAGTAACTGGAAACTTTATGAGAAATACATAAAAAGATGTCTGTGGTTTTGAAAAGTTTGTAGGAGACTATAGCTATAAGAATGCATTGTTGGGGGCATTCAAACAATGGTTTGACAAGTGATTGACAGGTGACAACCATCAATCATCTGTTCATGGATGAATGTACGTCTCGCCTGTATCTCAACCATAAGGACTCAGTCCCCACCACAGTATCAGCACCTTCCAACCAGGACCATATGTTCTAAAGAGAACAATTTGATTCATAAGATTCAGGTTTTGTTCTCTACAACTTGAGACATATCCAAAATGTTCCAACAACTTGTTAAGAGGAGCAAGAACAAAGTAACCTGAAGGACATGTACATTCAGAAGCAGGAAAGAGGAACCTGAGCTTCACTATTATCAATAGTTCTCAGATATTCTAACAGTCATTTTGATAAGCAAGTACCATCTGACCTAGTCAAAAAGGTATGAAGAAAATGGTAACTTAAATATCTACCTAGCTGCCTTCTCTTTCTTTCAATAACTCAACTTCGCCTGCCAGAATTTCTATAAAACAGGAGATTTCAAAGATATTTCAAGGTAGGAGATGACATGTAGTGTAAATGTGACTTACCATTTACCCTAACCTTTCTGTTCATGGTTACAATTACTTCAGCCTTTAAGACCCCGTCTTTATAGAGCCCCTCACCGTGATCCCACCAAGATCTCTTAGGGCAGAGAGTCTTCAGGCAAGGGGTCCAGAAAGGTCATCATGAGCTAGGCAGGTGCTAGACATGCAAGATCCTGGTCCGACCTGGACATCACCCTGGAGAGAAGCCCTAGGAGTGATGACCAGCAGTGTGCACATGAGGCTCAAGAGCCACTTCCTCATAGAAGATTAAAGACAAAAGCTGGCATCCCTTCTGTGTGTGCCATGGTCATTTGGGAGGTCTCTGGCCAGGCGTCAGTGTCCATAATAAATTTTCTAGGAAAGTAAGAGAGGTATTCTTCATAGTGAAATCTTTATGTATGAATTATAGATTATAAAATAGACTCCACCCTAAGGATGTATATATATAAAGGGAAAGAAATCGCTCTCCCCTGCCTGCTTGCTGGTGTGTGTGAATATGTGGTACTGGTGATGGGCTCTCTCTCTCTCTCTCTCTCTCTCTCTCTCTCTCTCTCTCTCTCTCTCTCTCTCTCTCTCTCTCTCTCTGTCTGCTTGGTCCTATGAAAGGGGGCCAAGCCTCTTTCACCATTATGGAACTTCCCTGGATCTGGATAAATCCCTTCCTCCCATAACTGCCTGGTTTGGAGGTTCATCCCAGTGGCATAACGAAGTAAAACTTGAACCCAGGTCTTTGCTCTTGCTAGACACTGAGCTATAGAACCAGCTAGGTTTTTTCTGTTTATTTTTCTTCAGTTTTGAGCATAAAAGGATATATGATATTAATTCTCAACTCTATGAACAAAGTGCTTGTTATACAAGCATAACAACCTGAGTTCAATCCCCAGTGCCCACACAAAACAAAGCTGGTATGGTGGCAGAGACAAGAGGATCCCTAGAGTCCACTGGCTAGCAAGTCCATATAGCCTCATTGGAATGGTACTGGGCAGTGATGATCTTGGGTCAAAAAAATGTGATGGCACCTGAGGAATGACATCTTCACTAGGTCTTAGTCCTCCATATGCACAGATGTGACCCACACATGCACAGCCATGTGTACCCTCGCTCACGTGAACACACACACACACACACACACACACACACACACACAGAGGAAGAAATATCAGAACCTAAAAACATATGGAGGAAGGACCACATGGAGACACAGGAGCAGACATGATAGATAAAGCAAGGAGCAAGGCCTCAGAAGTTTACTGCGCCATCACATTGATTTTGGATTGCCAGACTCCAGAACTGTGAGAAAATGAACTTCTGTTGCTTAAACCATTGCATCTGAACTACTTTGTTATTGTGGCCTAGTCAGACTGGAGCAGTCAGAGATAGATGGGAATGTCTGTCAGGAGACTCCGTGTAGACTCTGGATTGTGTGCAGGAGCATAGAGGTGGAACACAGGAGGCTCAAACCGACTGATGTTCTTATACACATGGCCTTAAAGCACAAGCTTGCAACACTTCCAGTTAGTGCTACAATGTCATTATCTCTTGTTAGCCATTTTCACAAAGAAGCCAAGTTAAGAGATAGTACTACTATCCATGGCCTCAGTGATTGACTGGATTTCTTGGAATGTATCTCCCATATATGAGATTGGACTCCTATATTTTAATTATTAAATTTTAAAAACTGCTCTGTTGTCTTGATGTTAAGCTCGTCATCTGATGTCAGTTTGTCCTGGTTAAGTTATACTACTAAGCATATCCTTTGGTGGTAGTGGGGGGGACTTTAACAGACGGCTATTATGTGCTGTTCTTGCACTTTGGCCTCAGAAGTTGTCTGTCTGCATTGCAGCACTATTTTGAAACTAATTCAAAGAGGCATTATTCCACACTTCTTCACCACAGGCTAACGGACTGCCCTCATCTGGGAACTGCCTGGCGAGAGCTGCAGGCCAAATCTGGCATGAATTTATCCAAAGAGTAGCCTCAGTGTTCCTGTTTCAAGGATGAAAGGGCTATTGAATTCCAACACCCCTCCCCCAAGGTTAGATTGCCCCTCATAGAGGAATGCGTAGATGTTCATCCACTTGTTCAAATCTTTGGAAGAGATTACAGTCATGGGCTTCCTCTTAGGTCACATAGACAATACAATGGTACTAGAATAAAGATGCAAGAGATTGGTGCAGAGGATGCAATGAATAATGGGATATGATTCATGGACAGCCAGTCTCAGTCTAAGACACACATAGAGTCCAGCTTATCCATCCACAGGTTGAAGCAGCTTCTAAATTTAGATTGGGATAGACTAGAATGCCTTAATTCTGCTTATAAGACCTGTTTCTTCTGCAGTTTCTCTGGTACATTTTGACAGATCTGGATTTTTCCACTGCAGCCATTGAAATCACAAGGGGACGAAGCATTTGAGTAACCAAATGGTCTCTGATTTCTTCCTGTGCATATGTTGTTTCTCCCCTTGTTGTCAGGGAGATCAGAGAGGTCAGGAGGTATGGGTCAGCTCCTGATCAGAAGGTCAAAGAGGAATGTAGTTTGTGATGGTTACTTGATGCACGAATGAGAATCACTTTCTTCACTGACAGCTTTGGAAACATTCATTACTGCTATTGGCTAACACACCTTATGGAATTTGCTATACATGCTTTACGTTAAAAGAAAGATTAAAAAAAACTTTAGAGAGGATTCAGCCAGGCACTGAGAGCTATGCTTATTCTCCTGGCACTATTAGAGAGCAAGTCAGTATTAGCAATTGAGCAACCTAAAGATACAGAGTATTCTCCTAGGAGGGAGCATAGTGTAGAGAGATGGCAGAGTTTTAAGAAATATTTACTGAAAAAAGACATGGGGAGAGGACATTTCTACAACTTAAAATCATTATGACTGAAGCTCTCTTCCATCCCTAGGGAATAATATCACAAGCTTCCTTCTAAAAAGCACTTACCTTATTACTTTCTATTTAAAGGAAAGCATTTGTTCCTGTGATTTGAGCTTCAAAGATAAATTCTCCAAAGACAAATTAGAAAGGAGACTGAGAAATAGAGCATTGGCCAAGATGGCTTATAGTTTTTAAGAAAAAGGGAAAAGAATTTGTTTTTGATGGAGAGAAGTAAATATGAGGAAAGCACCCAGACATGGTGGAGGGGATGTGTTGTGGGCTGCAAAGCAG